>OY787605.1:4172807-4448495 GCA_963678935.1 Umbilicus rupestris
TGAAAGGAGGTCGCCGATTAAGGGGGAGCGTCACCGGAGTTAAGTGAACTCGCGGAGGTCAGACTAAGCGTATGGAAGAGCTTTGAGAGTCTGAGACCCATGCTACTTGACTGAATAAGTTGCTATAGCATCCTGTCATACACTGAGTTGAGTAGTTGACAGAGTAGGCTAGTCTATGTGATCAGACTAAGCAAAGATTCTAGATAGGTTAGAAGTAGAGGTTGTTCTAGCACTTTGTCAATTTCACTCGAGAATTCTCCAAGGATGAAGAGGAAAGTCCACATGATCATGACGATGAAGAAGATGCCGTAACTGGAGAACCTGAGCAGTCTAGACTGAACGAACAAATTATATTTGATCAAGAAGATGCTCTAGACAAGTCAAGTCACAAAAGGACGCCTACAGCAACCTACACAAAAGTGACTAAGGATGAAGCTGGTCTATCTATTGATCAAACTATCTATAGGAGCATGATAAGTAGTTTGTTGTACCTGACTGCTAGCCGGCCTAACATAGCATACTTAGTTGGAGTTTGTGCTAGATATCAGGCATGTCCTAAGGAGAGGCACTTTCAACTTGTGAAGAGGATTATTAAGTATGTAAGTTGAACTACCGAAAATGGGCTATGGTACACTAAGGACACAAGTGCAAGTCTAGTAGGATACTGTGATGCTGACTGGGCAGAAAGTAAAAAGGATAGGAAGAGCACATCTGGAGGATGCTCCTTCCTTGGCAATAATCTGGTCTCTTGGTTCAATAAAAAAATAAAACAACATCTCATTGTCAACAACATTGCAGCTGGGAGCTGTTGTGCATAGATGATCTGGATGAAGTAAATATTGGCTGAGTATGGAGTGCAATAGGATGCTATGACACTCTACCGTGACAACATGAGTGCCATCAATATCTCAAAGAATCGAGTTCAACATTTAAGGACCAAGTGGAAAAGAAGATCATTATACTGAAGCATGTAGCAACTGAGAGGCAGTTGGCTGACATCTTCACAAAACCCTTGGATGCAACACAATTCAAGGCTTTGAGATCTACGTTGGGTCTCTGTGTGATTCTTAACTAGGTTGCTATAACAATATGTGTTAATACATGCTATGGAGAGCTATGGATAATCATTGACATGGAGTAATGATGATTCTCTAAATAAGTCATTAAAAGCTATTTTTTTATGCTGAAGAGTGACACTCGTGGTTAAAACAAAAAACACGGGCGGCTGATTTGAAATGTGATTGCTATTAACAACCAGACCTGGTTAGGGCTCGTGCAACAACCACGTCTCTTCTTCATCAATGAAGGCTCTTCAATAGCCCTAATCCTCTTCCACTCAAGCAAACCGTCAATCGACAATGGTGAACAAAAGAGGAAAGAAAGTTGCTCATGCCGACACCAACAAACCCTTTAATAAGGCCGTCAGAAAGATGAAGGATATAAATCCCAAGGTCGCTCCTCCGGTGAAACCCTCTCTTGATGCGGCTCAACCTGTTGTCCCAATGATCCAAAGACTGTCAGTGACCATGGCAGGGAGCCAATGAAAGGAGGACCGATGGAAGGAGGACCGATGGGCCATAAGATGAAAATCAAGAGGTCTTCTTTAATGAAGCCCGATGTCGTAAGGAAAAGGAACGGTCCTGTAGTGATTATCTAGAGAATATTGCAATTGATGATGACGCTGAGGATCACCAGAAGGGTGATGAAGAAGAAGAGGTTGCTGAAGCAACAGAGGTAGAGCATCCGGTGGATGCCGCGGAAAAGTCCACGGAGGAAGCAGAAGAGGCAGTTGATGAAACTTAGGAAGATACAGACGTAGCTGACCAGCCAAGAGAGGAGCCAATTGGTGTAGACAATTCTAGTTTAGACCAACCAGAGCATCCGAATGCTGCCCTTGGTGTTGCTTCAGTGGGAGCTGATGTAACTGTTGAATTTTGCGAGGAGACTGAAGAAGAGTCTAGAGATGAGAATACAGAGTGGCCCTAGTACCTGCAGAGACGCCGAAAAGAAAAGATGAATCGTCCAAGGCATGGACCAAGCGAGCCAAGAGGAGCACAATTGATGTGCACAGGGTCATCCTGCCAGACATATGGTTCAGACACATAGAGGTGTCAAAGTCTTGGGAGCATGTATTGAGGCGTGCCGTTATACATGAAAGGGTGCTGGAGGTCAGCAAATTTAAGGTGCCAGAGATCATTCAACTGCTTGAAAAGGTAAAAGTGTTTAAGTTTCTTAGTGGCTCAAAAAGGTATAATACTAAGTTGGTTAGGGTGATTATTGCAAACCTGCCCGAAATATTTAGAGTTGAAGGAAACTCAGAGATTGGTGAGTGTTTTGTGAGGAGAATGAAGGTGGTAATCTCAACGGGTGTGATTAATGAGTATCTAGAGATAGGAGGAGATGTTAGATTACCTACTGAGGTAAATCCTGATGTGGTGGCTGCAACCCTGACTGGTGGGATGTGCAAAACCTACCTCACTTACAATTTGGACGCAGTTGACCAGACCACGAAGTACTCCCTTCTGTATAACTTTTTAGTGAAAAATTGGATCCCTAACTCCCACAGAGGCAAGGCGATGGGACTGTTGCTATTTTCTATAGGCCAGAGGGTCAAGGTTAACCTAGAAAAGGTTATATTTCCTCAGATCACAGCACATGTCAGATTGACAAACTTATTTTTAACTCTTTATAGTTGTCAATGTATGTTTTAGGGGTCACATTGCAGTCAAACACAACTTATAACCTTGGTAAGCCAAGGGTCGTTCCAAAAAGCAAATTCGTGTATACTATGCAAGATAGTACCTTCGTTTAGCTATTATAATAATGAAAATGTTATAATTACCTAACTAAGTGATTCTGATGCAAAAATAAGATTATGCAAATAAAATCAATATTCTAGAATCAAACTTCACCCATGCTTCACACAAAAATCATGCAATAATCCAAACAATTCAATTACACTATGAAGTTATGGAAATAAACTAATAACATCAGGCAAGTCGCCCTATCACAGATCATTTCCCGTATTAATCTAGACTATGGAACGCAACCCAATCACGAATTATCAATAATTTTGATTTATTAAATCCAGACTTGTTAGACAAATAATGTCGACTTCTCTATCCATTCATGTACTAATAGTATAGCTACCATGTTTCGATATCAATACTACTTAATCCGGTTAGTTACATATCTGGTAGTGATCATCTGCATCCAAGACTGTTTAACCTTGTCAATTCCTTCGAAGGCTGTTTCGAGAATGTCCCACACATCTTTTGCAGCTTCACAAGTTCAGATCTCTGAAAATGTGTAGTTCGACAACATTGAAGATTGCATTGAGTGCCTTTCCATTTGTTGCAGCATTTTGGTCTGAAATTCTGCTTCTGCTTAAGCACTCTCTGTATCTTTCTGCGAAACTATTCTACTGAAGAATAAGAAAGACATAATGGGTTTGTTCACCCAGTTCGGCAACTTGCCTACGTGGGGAGGATGCTCCGATCCTCAAGATTTCACGATCACAGTTTGAAGTACAAGGACTCACACCTCTACTTCTCACCTAGCCGAAATCTACCGCTCAGTCTAATCTCCTAGACTAGCTAGCAATCCAAACTCACAGATTCTCTTCGTGTAGCCTATACTTCCACAGTAATAAATAGCTACGGGCCTGACACACAGACCTAGCCTATTTTATTACAAGATATAGCTCACGGAATGCTTCAGCACACTCTTCACCTGAGTTGCTGTATCTTCAGTCGACGACACTCCAAGCTCTCCCACTAAGTAGTCGGAGACTCTAAGTTCTTCAAACTCAGCCTCTGCTCCCCCTCAATCAGTGATACACTCCGTCATTATTGGGTAGCCTCGATCGATAATCCGCAGTCCGCGACAGTCCCTGTTTGCGGCTGATCACTGAGCTCCGACTGTCCCTTCAACGAGCAGCGCTCCAGTTGAACTAAGAACCAGTTCAGAATCAAACTCCACGAGTTCTGCTTGCCTCAGCACCACACACGTCTTCAACTTAGTACATAGAACCCTGCTACCGTAAGTTGAACTCTGTGAACTCTCTGTGTGTGCTTTATGCTCTCTGGCATTGCTCTCTAATCGTGTGTGTTGTGTTGCTACCCTCTGCCATCCTTTTCAAGCGCACACATCCACTAAAAACGTCAAGGGTCATTATCAGAATTTTTCTCCTAGGTTATAGCAAGTTTGTTAAAGATTTCGTTACCAAATTTGAACTTCTTGGATCTTTATCTTCTTAGATCACGTGCTGGCGACTGCTGAGCTCTTGATGACGCCTGCATACCTCTCTGAGCTTCCCCGATGCCAGCATGATCATCTTGGAGCCTCACTGTGCAACGCCAGAATTCTGCTCTTGCTCTGGATCATCACGGAGTGCTGAAGTAGACTCTGTTTCATAGCTGTCTCTTTCCCATTCTTCAAATAGTGTCTCGGCATCAGATTTGCAGGAATTGCTGAAGTAGACTCTGGCTCTTTGTTGTTGTTGTTGTTTTGTCAGTCTTCAGATTGTGCTCCAGCCACTGATCTTTAGGGAGTGCTTTAGCAGTCTCTTGAGCAGTTTTGTCAAGGATGACATATCCTCAACACGGTCCTCATCCGCCGTCCACTGATTTTCTGGTTTAGAGTAGGCCACACCATCTTGATTCATGAATAATGGAGAATCATACTTAGTTTTCTAGTAGCAATAGTTCGAACCATCGTCCTTTTTTTGTATTCATCTTGAACAGCTTGGTTACAACCCCTGAATCACACTCTGTACAGCGAGTGTCCCGTTCTGATACCAATTAAAATTCTTATGTCTGTTCCAATGTGACTAATCCACTGTTCTGAATTAGCTATTTCACAAATACTCAAACGTATAGTGTTTCTATCGTTGCTAGTAATAACACAAACTAACAATGAAATGTAAAGGACACAAGATATGGTCACCTTGTTAAGCTCTAAGAGCCTACTCAGTGGGGTTTCTCTGAACCCCAAGTGGAAACTACTCACTATCAAATGGTCAAGCACAATAGTTCTTACGTAACAAGACTCTCTCTGCTATCGCTATGTTGTTGCACCACAGTGAATGCGTCTGACTCCCTCAGATAGAGATCCCTCTCTAGTCCACCTTGATTTGCCTCCCGCAGATCGGAAGTTCTCCTCCCTAGAACACCAGCGCTTCTTGATATATTTCGCACAAATCGTAAGTTCTCCTCCCGAGAACACCAGCGCTCCTTGATCCATCTCCCAAAGATTGTAAGTTCTCCTCCCGAGAACACAAGCACTTCACCGAATGTTTGCTTTTACATACTATTTGTACAACAATGAAACAACCTGTAGTTAACTTTGAGTGAATTCTACTTCCGCTCGATCTCCAATGATGATTGAGCATACTCCCGATGTATTCTTCCCCACGAATTTGATATTAGCTTATTGGATTCTTGATATGCTTCACCTCCCAAGTTCTCTCATTTTATAATTTTTTATCACCTGCCATGTTGATCGGGATCCATCAAATATACTATCGGATTCTTGCGTATATTAGGTAACCAAGATTGTGAGGATCATGTATTCCAATCTTCCGTATATCCGATGATCATACTTTCTTAACATGCATCCCAATCTTCCGTATATCCAGGCCGAAATGACTCCTAATCATAATCTTTCGTATATATTTGACTCTATTTTAGCAAGACAATATTCGTAATATTGCTGGCAATATGCACGCGCCTCTATTCAAGCTAACTCTGACTCACCCTTTGATTAAAGCTTGAACTTCTTTGGTCTTGTGAACATTGTTGGTCTGCTTTGACACCCTACCATTTTGAACGTTGTCGAAATTGTGGTAGTAAAAATACTAGTCCAATCACAGTACGCAAACAATAATTATAATCTGAGTGACCTCGAGTCGAACCCAAGAGAAAAGCCTAGATTAGTCTAAAGCTTGCTAGTAATGCCTAATGCGAGTCTACTAAATAAAAATGGGGGGGTTTTTACTCTATGCGAGGTATCTCTAGTGAATACTAAAGACAAGATCAAATTTGGTTAAAAGGAAGTAATAGAGAAAACGTAGTCAGAATCTTATTTCACCCCTAGGTAATACGATTGGCAATGCAAAACAGAAATATATTCATGAGTTGATTTGATTGATTATTCTAGGCTAAAGTATCACGCATTCTAAATTCAACTCTCGCTCGTTCTCTAGAATGAGAATGATACCTATGGGACACAATTCTCAAACTCTCGCTCTATTGAATCGTGTAGAACAAAAGTCTCATAATCTCAACCTCTCGGTGTATTGATAGTTAACTAAAGTCCGCTCTATACTTAGCCTAATAGAAGGCGAATGTCACTCTCGCGCACAAACGCTATTTAAAATAATCATGCTTGATCTTCTAAATCACCTAAGTTCAATTCTCATTCCATCCCAAGGTTTTTTATCAATTCATACTCATTCATGCGTTTCGTCAAACACTTGGTGTGCATAAAATAAACATGAAGAACAAGCATAAGAATTTCCAATCCAAAAACCTCATTCATAATAAAATTGCATGTTTTGCATTACAATCTATCCTAAGGGATCCATAAGAATCCCTACTACTAAACAACTACTCACTCATGTGTCACTCATGGTGAGTTTGAAACAAGACATAATGAAATTGAATAACAAGGAAAAGTAAAGGAAGTCGAGTAGTAAGGAATGAGTAAAGGGTTGGTGTAGAATCTTCAATTGTTGTGTGTCTTCTCCAAATCCTTGACAATTCTCCAAGTTTTCGATTTAGGGTTTTGTTCCAAGGAGAAACCCTAGGCGCCGGAGGCACCCCAAGGCTCTCTCTAATGTTTCCCATCTTTAATCTATTTATATTTACCCGCCGTGCCCGAATCAAAAGTGATTCGGGCAAGGCTTAATGAGTTGATTCGGACAGAGTGTCCGAATCAAACTCTCAATGCTGTTTTGGAGCTGGACGAGTCACTTTTCCTTAGGCTAATCAACTTTGCAGTGCTAGAATCTTGCCTGTTTGACCCTTTAAACATTCGAATTACGTCTTGA
This sequence comes from Umbilicus rupestris, assembly GCA_963678935.1. NCBI lineage: Eukaryota > Viridiplantae > Streptophyta > Magnoliopsida > Saxifragales > Crassulaceae > Umbilicus > Umbilicus rupestris. Next base: position 4,179,859 of record OY787605.1, read on the forward strand.
TGTAAACTATAAAGTTTTAGCTCTTTGAATTAGCTTTCCAACAAGCTATAGCAAGCCTTAATCGGATAAGAATCATGCGCTCGACATGCCTTTGAAGATGAACAATCTTCTCAGACTTAAATTCGAATCTAAGAAGCAAATTCGTATGTATACTAACCAAGGGTCGATCCAAGGAGAAAATTCGTACGTACACTATGCAACATAGTGCCTTCGTTTAGCTATCCTAATAATGAAAAAATTATAATTACCTAACTAAGTGATTCTGACGCAAGAATAAGATTATGCAAATAAAACTAATATTATAGAATCAAATTTCACCCATGCCTAACACACAAATCATGCAATAATCCAAACAATTCAATTATACTATGAAGTTATGGAAATAACCTAATAACATCAGGTAAGCCACCCAATCACGGATCATTGCCTGAATTAATCTACGCCGCCTAATCATGGATTATCAACAATTTTGATTTATTAAACCCAGGCTTTTCATACAAATAATGTCAACTTCCCTTTCGATTCATGTACTAACAGTATAGCTACCATGCTTCGATATCAATTCTACTTAATCCGATTAATTACCTCAGACCCAATCATGTTTTTGGTTCTTAACCTAATTTTGTTCTAACAAGAAAACATCAATTAATGTCAGATGTGCAAGAACGGCAAATTAAGAGCAATAGAATTAAAGAACTCCATTAAGATAATCGAAAAGTTTTATTAAGATCACATGAGTTGTTGAGTACAAGCATGAGATCCGTAAGATCCCAGAATAAGATGACTACTCACTAATCATGGTGATGAAATATGAATACATGTATAAAAGAGAATTTAAAAAGAAGAAACCGAAGGTAGAGAAGAAATCTTCTTTACGAAGCCGAGCCACCGATCTTTAATCTTCTGCTGTCTTTCGTCTCTTCAAAAATTAGGTTAAATCTTACTCAGGTCCAGAATCCTTTATTCTGGTGATTTATACCAAACTCATTTGGGCCGATTTTAGAAATCAGTTTCGGACCGGTTCAGTGTCAAGTCGGCGTTGAACCATGAATCGGGCTGGCTTAGTAGGTCACGAATTTTTGGCCAGTTTGATCTGAACCTGCGGTTTAGTCCGTGAACCAGCAGTTCAGCTCTGAATCGTCTACTGTTCACTCAGCACGGTGGTTCTGACTTTAACCGCTTGTTTGACCATCTAAAAGCTCGTATTTGATCTTGGTGTAAACTATAAAGTTGTAACCCTTCGAGTTATCTTTCCAATAAGATATGGAACGCCTCAATCGAATAAGAATCATGTGCTAGGCAAGCCCCTGATGGTGAATAGGTCAAATCTATTCAAATTTGGTCTGTATTCGTCTGAATCTATATGTTTTGTCTTATTTTGCTCAAAACAGACTACAATTTAATATAATTTGACCTAAAATGAGAGTAGTGGTAAAAACACAATGGAAAGTTTGGGAGAGGAGCAAAATTCTTTATCGAATGAAGCGAGTAATCGGTAAGAAATTAACCGATCACGGATTAACAAATCCAATCAAGGAATAGTCTTCCCCTCACTAATATACGAGCTGGTCACCAGACGGCACCTTGAGCTCAAGGCGCTGTTAGATGAGTTATCTGAAAAACCCTATATGTTTTTGATGGACCACAAGCTGTTTAAGGGGAAGCACATTATGGATGTGATGGATGCAAACCCACCTATGGTAGGAGCTGCAGCATCTATTGAGATAAGCTCGCCTGCGATTCAGGCTAGCACTACGCAAGGATTGTCAGGCACTTGAAGGCTGAGCTCGCTCACATGACGACTGAAGCCAAGAAGAATGCCACCCGCCGTGCCTAGATTGTAAGCCTGCTACATGATGTGGAGTACCCTGTCAATGATAACCCACCTTCTATGTATGGAGAAGAGGCGTAGGCTTACTTTTTATAGTTTAGCTTGGGGACCACTGTCATATGTTGACAAAAAGGGGGAGTAAAAACATTAATTGTGTGATTTTTTATGTTTTTTTTGCTTGATGAGTAGATTTGCGAGATGTTAGGCCAGAAACTCTCGTATATGTGAATTCTGTTGCATCTGCTATAGCTTTCTATTCTCCTTAATGGTTATCTCGAGTTTGAACACTAACTGAGATACCAGAGAGCTTCTGACGGAGTAAGTACGAGTAGCTGAGGAAGCTGACAAAGAGGAAAGTCCGCCGTAAGAGGAATGCTGAAGAAACCACTAGAGATGGAGAGATGGATCCTGAAGAAGATGAGGAAGCTGTCAGAGAAAGAGCCTGAAGACAAGCTTGGGAAAGCTTGCGATCAGAAGAGTCCTTCAGTTTTGTCAAAAGTTTCTAGGGGGAGATTGTTAAGGATTTTGGCATCCTTGACAGAACCTATGCAACTTGATCTAGGAGTTGCTACAGCAAGTGGTGAAGCAAGTATCTAATGCAAACTGAAGAAGTCAGCCGACGGTCAAAGTTTTCTAAACTGTTTTAGGAAAGAGTTGTTGCAACAGAATTGTATAACAACAAGTGAAAATTGATACATATATGACATCGGTGACAAAGCCGAGCGGAAGATGATGTTACAACATCCTGTGGTGCCAGGAGATCGTACATGCAAATGAAGACTGACAAAATAAAAGAGCGAGAAGAAGCTATAACATTCTGTGACGATTGAAGCTGGTACATCTGATCAGAAGGGATCAAGACAAGAACCAGAAGAGGCTATATCATCCCCTTAAGATTCAAGGCTAAAGCAGCAAGAGAGTATCTTTGTAGCTGTTCAATCTGGAGAAGCTCGGAGGATGTCCGGGTGATTGCTGGCGATGTAGCAACGGTCAGAGAGAGTCCCAGTTGATCAGAGATCTTCAGCAGAGGCTCGGATGAAGGCAACCAAGATTTGTTTCTAAGTTGTGTTTTTGGAAACAAAATCTCAACCACTTCCAGGAATCCAGGGGAGGATTCCGATCGTGCCATTATCGCTTAGGATCCTAAATTCCTGGAAGTTGTTGCATCGTGCCACCTAAGTCTATTCGGACTGAAGTTTCTAAGTTGTTGAAGTGCTGAGACCGAAGCAACAAACTTCAAATCAAGTACACACACAGAGAGAAAAGATCAGAGTTCGAGGAAGCAGAGAGTGATAAAGCGTTGATTGTGTGAGAGCAGAAGAGTGATCAGAACTGATGAAGTCTAATCCTACACCGATTTGAGGGAGTCAACTGGAGCGGAGCCTCGTTGACTGACCAAACGACAGTGTGAAAGACAGGAGCGGAGTGTGACTTGCGCAGACTATCTGAGAGTGCTCCTAGATAGTGACGAGGTCATTGATCAAGGGGGAGCAGCGCAGAGTGTCCGACTGAATCAGGAGAAGGTTGATAGAAGAGTCGTCGACAGAAACGTTAGCAACTTAGCGGAAGAAGTTACTGCAGCATCATCTAGGTACACTTTTTAATAAGATAGGCTGAGAGTTGTAGAATTGCTAGCTATCTACTATTGAAAGTAGATTACCTGTGTAGCTAATCTGTATGATCAGATTAAGCGCAGATTCTAGCTAGGTTAGAAGTAAAGGCTGTTCTAGCATAGGCTGAGAACGGGATCCTTTGTACTTTAGCTAGGAATAGTGGAATCTTAAGGACCGAGAGCTGACCTATCCAGACGTAGGCTATTTCCGAACTAGGTGATTAAATCTGGTTGTGTATTTCAGATTTGGCCAAAGCGTCAGCAACTTAGCGGAAGAAGTTGCTGAAGCAACCTTGGTTTCTTGTCAACAGTAGCAGTGCCAATTTCAAAGATCTTTGGAGAAGATTCGGATTGCAAAAATGGATTTAGTAAGTGTTATAAAACGAATAAATCTTAGTTGGACTAGGATTTCTATAATCTACCGTAGGCTGCCGGTTATATACGATAGCGTCTCTAAGAGTAGAAAAGCATGACGAAAGAGAGAAAAGAAAGGGCGATAAGCATATAGCGAAGAGCAAGAGTGCAATCACTGGAAAAGCATGAGAGAGATCATGCCTGGATGAGTGTGATCGAAGCTTGATCATTGAGTTCAACTGGAGAGGAGTCTTAATAGAGCCTATTTATACGCACTATTTAGATCCTAACACTGTGCTTGTTTGCATTATTTTGTGTACAAGATTACTGGTTTCCGGTGTTTTTGTATTCCAGGACAAAGCAAGGGCCTAAGTCGGATACGTGCTACTAGGCGCGTTTGAGGAGCGCAACACACAGCCTGCGGAGCTAGCAGCGCAAACAGGATAAGAGGTGGCAGATTCAGTCTGCGGTGCGCGAACCAACGTGCGCAGTGAGCCATGTGCAGGATAGTGGTGTTTCCAAATCTTGAACACCATAGGATTTGGAAGTTGCCAAGACTGTCCTCGGGCCTCACAAGCAGTATATAAAGAGAGGAAGGCTAGGGTTTGAGAAGAGAGACAAGAGAGAGAGCCAGAACCGAAAAACACACGAGCTGCTGCGAGGACCTGCGCCAACCGACTGCGCTAACCGAGACACAGCAACCTGCACGCACCTGCTTGTTACTGTTTCCTTGGACACTTTAGCTTTTATTTACTATTTCTATGATGTTTACTACTAGCATGTCTAGCTAAACGCTTTGTATCGGTTGGGCATGATTCTATGAGTATTTCCTTTGAGACTTGTGCTTAATGCATAGTTTGTTTGCTTGTATTAATTCTGTGCATACGGTTGACAGCTACTTGCATGAGTAGGGGAAGCCTTGAACCGCAATCTTACTCTTACTACTTGTTTGTTATATGTTAAACTAGTTGGTAGCTTGACGGTGACAACTAGGAGTAACGCGCTAGGATAATCAGCTGCTACTGTGACAGGATTCGTAGTTGCTTAGACTAGTTTCAAGAATTAATAGCTCATGGACTTTGATCGGAACATGCGCACATGTTAGGAAGCCTTGATCGGACACTAACTTCAATAAATTGAACTACAGACGTTTAGAGTCGATGATAAGGAATACATTCATAGAGGATTGTCTTTACCGATACTTTTCATAGTCATAGTACTTAATCTCTACTGCCTGCGCACGTCTAGTGCAAATTCTGCTTTCACTACTGCTCATTCGCGCAGCTGCGCAACCCAATCACTCACAACCCCAATTTTGCTCCTTGTGGGATCGACCCTGACTTAGCCGCTATACTAAGTGGAGGAGGAAGGATTAATTTGACGCGTACAACGACGCGCGGATCAAATTTTGGCGCCGTTACCGGGGAGCAACACAGATAAGTTTTAACTAGTTTAAGTTTTCTTTTACAGTAGTTAGTTATTTCTGTTTGCTTTATTTTCCTCGTTGTTATTTCTGACAGCGCACAATCAACATCAGCCTGCGCAACCTTGAAACAGTTGCACTGCGCAGGTTATAGTTGCACACTTACAGACGCGACAGCTTAGTTGTCTTTTAATTTCGTTTTCTTTGAGATTTAGAATAGGTCATGGAGGATAACAGTGTCATTGGAGATAACTTAGGGGACAGAACCCCAGACAATGCGAGGGCAGATAACCGCGCAGCTCTGTTCAGAGAGGAAGTGCAGCGCGAAGTTGAAGCAAGGATGGCCGCTGAAATGTATAATGCGCCACCCGCGCGACAGGTCGCGCGACGCAGAACAGTGCGCGAGATGTCAGCTCCAATCACGGTTAACCAGCCAAGGTGCATAGTGCTTCCACCAGATGGTCATTTTGAGCTAAGGAGCTCGCTCATTCATCACATGCCCAAGTTTCACGGGATGAACAACGAGAACCCAGTCAAGCATGTGCGAGAATTCCTAGTTATTTGCGAGAACATGAAGGCCGAAGGGGAGAGCGACGAAGCGCTAAAGATGAAGGCGTTCCCTTTTTCATTGTGTGATACGGCCAGGCATTGGCTGATGAGCTTACCAGCAGGATCTATTCACACATGGGAGCAGCTTCAGAAGAAGTTCTTGGACAAGTTCTATCCTGCAGCCAAGATCGCGCTACTCAGGAGGGAGTTGGCCACACCTAGGCAGGGCGTAGGAGAATCACTATCGGAGTATTATGAGCGTTTCAGGGAGCTACAGGCTAACTGCTACAATCACGGCCTGCCCCAGAATGTGCTGATAGAGAATTTCCTGAACGGATTGCTACCAATGGAGCTGAGATTATTGAATGCATGCACAGGAGGCGACATTTGCAACATGTACCCAAAGGACGCGTGGCAGCTGATAGAAGACTCTGCTGGACAGGTAAGACATCAGCTAACACTTGAGAATAGTCGTGCTCGTTCTGTGCATCAGGTAGAAACAAGTGCTGAGATAAAGGAGATGAAGGCCATGCTGCAGAAGTTGATGAATGTGCAAGGGGCGCAACCAGTTGCGCCAAAGGCATGCGAGTTCTGTACGTCCACTGAGCACAAAACCGATGCATGTCCCACACTTTTCGAGGAATTAGGAGATGTTAATGCTCTAGGAGGATGGGACAATAGAGGACCGTAGAGGCAGAATCGGCCGCGTTTTGGACTAGCCGCAAATGGGTTCAGATGGAAGGAGGACAACAATTTCCAGAGGCAGTTCGCGGAGCAGCGCGCACCACAGCAGACGCAACAAGCTGCGCTCTACAATCCACCGCATTGCCGCACTGACGCGCCACCGCAAAATAACCAGCAGCCGCGGCGATCCTTAGAAGATATCATGGGCCAGCTAGCAGACACAGTGCGCAAGAATGATGAGAAGTATGACAAGAGGTTCGAGTCCATTGAAAAGCAGCTGTCATAGATCGCCACCACGGTGTATGAGCTGAAAAAGAGCGATGGCAACCTGCCTTCGCAAGTGATTCAGAATCCCAAGGGAGGAGTCAACGCAGTGACACTGAGGACTGGGCGCACAGTAGGAACAGAGCGGACCGCAGAGGCGCCCGCGCAACCAGTTGCGCAAGCTCCAGCGCCAGCAGAGCCGGATGCGTAACCAGCAGCGCAAGCCACAAACCAGCAGGGCGAGGCGCCAGGTATGGCGCAATCGAAAGACAAAGACATGAATCGTACTAACATATCTGCACCTTTTCCTGTACAGGCACCATTGGCTAGGAAAGAGGCGCTTGATAAGGAGCTCTACGAGTTATTCAGTAAGGTGGAAATAAACATTCCCCTTATTGAAGCAGTTCGGCAGATCCCTAGGTACGCCAAGTTCTTAAAGGAGCTGTGCACAAACAAGAGGAGGAAAGGCGAGTGCGCACAAGTAATGCTAAATGCGCAGGCCTCAGCAATCGTGCAATATAAGGTACCACCTAAATGCCGGGATCCAGGTACGTTCACCATTCCATGCACTTTAGGTAAGACCACAGTAAGTAACTGCATGATTGACTTACGCGCATCTATAAATGTGCTTCCCTATTCCTTGTATGCGTCACTGCGCCTTGGTCCACTAAAGCCTGCAGGTCTCACCATTCAACTAGCGGATCGGTCGTGCAAGCAACCGACGGGCATGATAGAGGACGTCCTTGTCCGATTAGGAGAGCTGGTGTTCCCAGCAGATTTCTACGTCTTAGAGATGGAGGGTGAGTCGAGCAAAGGAAGTGCGCAGATCCTATTGGGCAGACCATTTCTGAAGACAGCGCGCACAAAGATTGACGTGTGGAGGGGTACGCTTTCAATGGAAGTTAATGGCGAGGAAATTCACTTTAACATATTTAAAGGGATGCAGCACCCTCATGAGGACGCCACAGTGCACGCGTTGGACAACATAGATGACTTGGTTGCAGATGCGCAATGTGCGAGCGCAACAGAAGGACTTGAGCCGGTAACACAGGCAGAAATGGAGGCGCATGAGGATGAGCTGAGCAGTGCTGAACCAGTATCCAGACAGGTACACGATATAGTTAATGTCTGCACTGCTAATAAAGTCTTGCCCTCTATTGAGCCATTTTGACGTTGGCGTTTTAAGGCAAGCAAAATGAAGTGCTATTCTAGTCACGCAAATATCAAACAATATTTATAACCAAGTGACCTCGGATCGAACCCAAGGGAAAAGCTTAGACTAATTGACAACTAATCAATGCTACTAATGTAAGTCTACGGTTTTTGGGGGGGAATATGTCCTCCTATAGAGGTATCTCTAGCAAGCACTAAAGATAAATGATATTCTTGAGTTCTACTTAATGAATAAAAAGGGGTGACTAGGGATTCAACTTCTCTCCTAGGATATGAGGAAATGAAATAACTCACTAATACATGCATGAACTACATTTGGTTGATAAAAGTAAGGCTAACGCATCATCCACTCTAGGTTCAACTCTCGCTCCTTCCCTAGAATGGAGAGGATACATAAATGACAAGGTTCTCAAACTCTCATTCTATTGAACCGTGTAGAATATGAGTCCCATAACCGCACCCTCTCGGTCTATTGGCCGGTTACTCAAATCCGCTCAAAACTTAGCCTAATGTCAAGAATGCATGTCGCTCTCACGCACAAACACTCCATCTATGATCATACGATAGCTATGAAACATCCTAAGTTCAACTCTCGCTCCTTCCTTAGGGGTTCTAACCAAGCATACTCACTTAAGCATTTCGTCAAACACTTGGTGTGCATACAATGAATACATAGCTAGGGCACAATAAGATCAAACCAAACTTCATTCAATGCAACAACAATAGTGTTCTACATCATATCCAATCCTAGGGGATCCATTTAATCCCCAACCACAAAAGTAACTACTCACTCATAATGAGTGTGTACAAAAACATGACAACTAAAGGAAGCATAAATGTAAATACAAAGCTAGGGTTTAGAAGAGGATGATGTGGAATCTTCAATCCAAGCTTCAATCTTCTATCAAGCTTGATCTTCCTTGAGTTTTGTCGTCTAGGGTTGCAAAAAGGGGAAACTTGTCGTCTAGGGTTGAGAGAAAAAGCAAGCCCTTTTCTTCACTTCTATCTCCTTCTATTTATACTCTTTGAAGTTTCCCACAAAATGACCGAAGTGACCGAATCACTTGATTCGGTCAATGTCCATGTGATTCGCTCGAACCTTGTGTTCAGTGCAGTTTTGAGTTTGGGCGAATCAATTATCCTGGCCGAATCACTTTTGATTCGGTCAAATGTCTTTGTTTTGATACGGTCAAACGCCTTGTGGAGCTAAACTGATTCGGGCACCTCTGGGCGAATCACCTCTGATTCGGCCGAATCAGCTGTTCAGTAGCTTCTTGACTGGGCGAATCACTTCTCTTGGCCGAATCACCATTGATTCGGTCACACCCATTATGTGATTCGGTCAAACCTTTAGGACTTCCCCGGATCAGGTCAATTCGTGCAGCTGAGGGTGATTCGGTCAAGCTGGTGGGCGAATCACTAGTGATTTGGCCGAATCACTTCTGCAGTTTGCTCAGCTTTGCTTCTTTTGATCTCCATCGACCGGAATTCGTCTAGATTTTCTTCGGGTCACTTCGTATTGCGAGATACATAATTTTAACCTGAAATACACGAAGAAATCATCAAATGGTTTTATAGAATTGCGGAACAAACAAGAAGTAAGGGAAAAATGTGGACAAATATAAGGTTATTTGTCGCTCATCAGTTGCAGATGCGCAATGTGCGAGCGCAACAGAAAGACTTGAGCCGGTAACACAGGCAGAAATGGAGGCGCATGAGGATGAGCTGAGCAGTGCTGAACCAGTATCCAGACAGGTACACGATATAGTTAATGTCTGCACTGCTAATAAAGTCTTGCCCTCTATTGAGCAGGCACCCAAGGTCGAGCTGAAGCAACTCCCCGAGCACCTCAAATATATATTCTTGGGAAATGAGGACACCTTGCCGGTAATCATAAAGAAAGGATTAGCAGAGGAGCAGGAGACACGGTTACAAGAGGTGCTGCGCATGAACCAGCGCGCTATAGGATGGACACTTGCTGACCTGCGCGAAGTGAGCCCGGACGTATGCATGCACAGGATTCTATTGGAAGATGGTGCCAAACCATCCAGGGAGCCTCAGCGCAGATTGAATCCGAATATGATGGAGGTGGTACAGAAGGAGATCCTGAAGCTGCTTGACGCAGGAGTCATTTACCCAATCTCGGACAGCAAATGGGTGAGTCCTGTGCACGTTGTGCCGAAGAAAGGAGGAATCACAGTAGAGGAGAATGCGCAGGGCGAGCTAGTTCCCAAGCGCATGCAAACTGGATGGCGCATGTGCATCGACTACAGAAAGCTTAACGCAGTCACGCGCAAGGATCATTTTCCGCTGCCCTTCATGGACCAGATGCTAGATCGATTAGCGGGGAAGCCATACTTTTGCTTCCTGGACGGGTACTCAGGGTACAATCAGATACCCATAGCTGCGAAGAATCAAGAAAAAACTACGTTTACCTGCCCATTCGGTACGTTTGCGTTTCGGCGCATGTCGTTTGGGTTGTGTAACGCGCCAGGTACGTTCCAACGTCTAGTCATGAGCATCTTTTCTGATATGATTGGTACATGCATAGAGGTGTTCATGGATGATTTTACTGTGTACGGAGGTACCTTTGACGCATGCTTAATTCATCTTGATAAGGTCTTAGCGCGCTGCATTTCAAAAAACCTAGTGCTCAATTATGAAAAATGTCATTTTATGGTATCACATGGAGTAGTACTAGGACATATTATCTCGCAGGAGGGGGTCAAGGTAGATAAGGCCAAAATAGATCTTATTTCAAATCTGCCTTATTCCACTAACGTGCGCGATGTGAAATCATTTATTGGGCATGCAGGGTTTTACAGGCGTTTCATAAAAGATTTTTCTAAGATTTGTATACCCCTGTCTAACCTCTTGCAAAAGGATGTGTGTTTCGAATTCACTGATGAGTGCAGGGCTGCTTTTGATAAGCTGAAGGAGGCGCTGACGAGTGCGCCAGTGATGCGCGCGCCAGACTGGAGCCTGCTGTTCGAACTGATGTGCGACGCAAGTGACTATGCAGTAGGTGCAGTCCTGGGACAGCGCGTGGACAAGAAGCCGCATGCCATCTATTATGCATCGCGCACATTGGACGCTGCGTAGAGGAACTACACCACCACGGAAAAGGAACTTCTGGCAATCGTGTTTGCACTGGAGAAGTTCCGCGCATATGTTTTAGGCGCCAGAGTCATCGTCTACACAGACCACACAACAATCCGTTACCTGATGTCCAAGAAAGAGACTAAGCCGCGCCTGATGCGCTGGGTGCTCCTACTTCAGGAGTTCGACTTGGAAATCAAGGATAAGAAGGGAACGGAGAATACAATCGCTGACCACCTGAGCAGGATCGTGAAAGAGGAGGAGCCAGGGCGGATCACGGAGACATTCCCTGACGAGCATCTGATGGCTCTGACAGGTAAGGTACCATGGTATGCGCACATTGCGAATTACCTGGTCACAGGTAGGTTTCCTCCTCATTTCACTAAAACCCAATGCATGAGATTAAAGCATGAGTCCAGATATTACATTTGGGATGATCCGTATATGCTCAGAATAGGACCTGATCATATTTTGAGGCGATGCGTGACCATGAAATTAACTCGGTTTTAATGTTTTGTCATGCGCACGCATGTGGAGGACACTTTGGTCCAAAGCGCACGAGCAGAAAGATCCTGGATTGCGGATTTTATTGGCCACACTTGTTTAGTGACTCATATAACCACTGCAGGAATTGTGACAGGTGTCAGCGCACAGGGGGAATATCAGCGCGCAATGAGATGCCGCAGACGCCAATACTAGTGGATGAAGTATTCGATATTTGGGGGATTGACTTCATGGGGCCATTTCCTCCATCTTCCGGATATGAGTATATATTGGTCGCGGTGGATTATGTCTCCAAATGGGTTGAGGCTAAGGTCACTCGGAAGGATGATGGTAAGACGGTCGCTGACTTTTTGAGAACTAACATCTTTTGCAGGTACGGGGTGCCTAAGGCAATCATAAGCGACCAGGGGACGCAGTTTTGTAATAGGATAGTGGCGCAGGTATTCAAGCATTATGGGGTGCGCCACAAGACGTCCACCGCTTACCATCCTCAGACGAATGGCCAGGCCGAGGTTTCCAACCGAGAGATCAAGCGCATCCTGGAGAAAACTGTGAGACCGTCACGCAAAGACTGGAGCCAGCGCCTTGACGATGCGCTTTGGGCATACAGAACTGCACACAAGACACCGATTGGGACTTCACCGTTTCGGTTGGTTTATGGAAAAGGGTGCCACCTGCCAATGGAGTTGGAACACAAGGCATACTGGGCATTACGCGTTTGCAATCTGAACCTAGACGAGGCTGGTAAGGAGCGCGCATTTGAGCTAAGCGAGTTAGAGGAGCTGCGCCTAGATGCATATGAGGGGCTGCGCGACTACAAGGCGCGCACAAATGCATTTCACGACAAAAACATCCTCAGACGCACCTTTGAGCCAGGAGACCAGGTACTATTATTTTCCTCGCGCCTAAAGCTAATGCCTGGGAAGCTGCGCAGCAAATGGACGGGACCATACACGGTTACCAAGGTTTTCCCTTACGGAACAATCGAGTTAGAAAACGAGCACCAGCATCGTTTTCAGGTCAATGGTCAGAGAGTCAAAAAGTATTTAGGAGAACCTTGGGATAACACAGCGCGCGAAGTTGACTTGGCAGAGCCAGAAATAGAAGATGCGCAGGTTGCTGCGCCAGAGTCGCCACCAGATGCACTTGAGGGAGAACTGAGAACTATTGCTCATATTTCTTCTCCCTCATTAACTAACCTCGTTACTTATTATTTGTCACATGATATTAACCACGCTGACCACCTTCCGATCCTTTGCGCAGGACTAAGAAGAACGCAACGCGCACACGAGCGCGGGGTCACTCAGGAGCAAGAGTGGGTGGGTGGGGGGGGGGTCACTGGCGCACTTTTAAGCAAGTAACGAGGTACGGTCGAGCCAACGACGTTAAACAAAGGCACTTGTCGGGAGGTAACCCGACACGTTTTACTTTTACACGTTTTATATAAGTTTTTTTAGTGTTTTTAGCTAGTTTAGGACTTGCAGTTTTTAGTCACGCAGCAGTACACAGGTCAGTGCGCAGATTCAGTGCGAAAAACAGATGCGCCAGACAGGGGGTATAAAAGGCAAGGACTTAGAAAAATTTCAGCATTTTCACATTCGACCGTTGCAAGAAAGCTCCTGCCCTCAGTCTCCGATCACCGTCCGACAATCAACCAGGCCTCCGTTCAGAAAGATTTGAGGAGCTTACCGTCGCACATACGCCAGGTAACCCTTCCCTTCAGTTTGAGCCGATTCAGTTAGGGTTTTGTGCGATAGAGGAGTTGCCCTAGGTTTGAAATCGCACCCAGTTCGTCTGCACCATTTGGAGTTCTAGGTACTGGGTTTTGTTGGCGGAGGATAGGCGACCTTTAGGTGACAGTTTAAGGGCGTTATTCGAAGTTTGGATTTTTGGGCATTTGTTGAGCATTGACCATAGTTGACCATGAGGCTCGTAGAGGATCAGGAGACCCCAACGTCGTTCGCCAGCAAATACGACGCCTTCATGAGACTGGAGATGTACGGGACCCCGTACATCAGCAGGGACTTCCTGCGCGAAGTCGGGATGGAGGAGCTGATTGTGGAGAAGCTCGTGCTGGCGGGCTGGGAAGCGCTGTTGGAGGTCAACAGCGCAGCTGATAAGGAGGATACGTGCGAGTTCTTGGCGTCGCTGGAGACTGCCGACTTGGAGATCAGATACCGGCACCGAGGGGTGTGGTATATAGCCTCGGCCAAGAAGCTGAAGCGCACGCTGAGGTGCGCTAAGGTGCGTGAGGAGGATGTGGACACGCACCAAAATCAGGAGGCATGGCGTGAGATGGCGACCGGCCAAGCTTTTGCCGCGGGGCGCAGCCGAGGACGCGAGCTGGGCGACCTGTGGATGTTCTACCTCTGGCGCATGGTCGCCTATGCAATCATCGGGCGCTTTAATGGTGCGCCAAAGATCAGCCTGCTAGACATGGATATACTGAAGGGGTTCTACTACAGGAAGAAGGTGCTGTTTGTATCAAACATGGTGGTACATTGGAGTCGGGTCAGCACAAAAGGGCCGCTGACGTGCGGAGGAATGATCACGCACCTGCTGCGTGCGCTGCATAGAGAGCCGGAAGTGCCCGAGCACACAGTAGTTCCAGCCGTCCCCTTGGATCGTGCCCATATGCTGCAGCTCCGAGCGGTGACCACGAGAGAGGACGGGTCCTTAGAATGGTGCTACCAGCTGCAGCCGGCTAGAGCACCGAGGCACATAGCAGAGAGCAGCGCGCAGCCAGAGGAGGCTGTTGAGGAGAGGGAGATCGAAGAGGCCCCAGAGCCAGTTGCGCCTCCAGTCAGGCGCATGAGGACTCGTGCGCAGACTGGAGTGCGCAAGAGGGCGAGTGTGCAGCAGGGGGAGCCAGTAACCATAGCCATTGATGATTCTCCCCCACGTGCACAGGGAAAGCACCCCAGGACATAGGCAGAAGAGGCGCCTGAGGAGGTGTCAGAGGAGCAGCGCATGATGTTCAACGTCATGCGCGTGCTAGAGTATTTAGCGCCAGAGGGGGCAGACCTGAGCGTAAGTCCACCATCAGGGTGGAAATTTGGAGATTCTATCCCCCCTCTCCTCATTCTGCGTAGACCACCTCCAGGGTCCCCCAGCGAGCAGCGCAAGTCAGCCAGCCCTCCTGCCCAATCACCGGTCCATTCAGTAGTGCGCACCCCAGTAGTAGACCCGGTACCAGCACTCGCAGAACCCCCTGCGCAGCCCTCTGTACAGAGGTCCTCTGAGGGCAATCGCATCATAGGTTCGAGCTCAGATTCGATATGGGACCCTATCTCAGAGGACGATCTCGTGACTCAGCCCACCGCAGTTTTCGTCGTGCCGCCAGCCTCCAGTTCAGAATATGAGATAGATTCCACAGATGAGGAGGCGCAAGGATCCGCAGCTGAGTCCAGCTCCGAAGATGTCTAGGGACGCAGGGAGGACGCACATTACTCTCGGGTGGTTTCTTATCTTTTTGAAAACTATTGCTCGCTGTTATTTTGCTATTTTTGTGTTAAACATTTCGTGAACTCCTGACTATGTCTTTGCTGCGATGACTATATGTTTTTCTTTCTTATGTCCTTTGTTTTGTTTGCATGCATGTGTGCGCTCTCCGTTGCGCTTGAGTATGAGTCGTGGGGACACGTCTCTGTTTAAGTGTGGGGGGGGGGAGCGTTACATTTACATTTCACGTTTTTTTGAGCTTTGTAGTGCAGCTTAGTTTAGTTGAAGGGAATAGTAGCAGTGGTGCGCGTGTGTGCGGGTTGCACACACTTTTCGACTTGTATTGCCCTATTCATCTTGCATGCGCTGTTATCAACTGTTTTAGTATATTGTTTTTCGATTTTTTCTACTCCTATTAGTTGGGATATACAGGGGATGTGGAGTTGACAGAAAAGCTCTAGAGAGGCGGTTAGTCGTTTTTGCTTCGAAGGTAAGGTATATGGTCGAGAGCGCTAGTGGAGGCTGGTGCTTCGCGTCCTTCGGAACAATAGAACGCGCTCAGCCACGCAGATGCCGAAGGTGAATACCCAAAGCGTGGCAAGGTGGAAAACAGACCACCTTTCCTCTGGAAGTCGAGCTAGAGAAGGCGGGCGCGGGTGTAAACGCGTGCGCTGACCTGCGCAAATAGATCAAGGAGGGAGAGCGGAGCGTTGTTCCATAGCTGATATCCGAAGGCCGAGACTGGAACCGTTCTGAGAACATAGGAACCGTAAATAAAGCTGTACAAAAAGAAAAACACCAGCAGATGATATGCGCTAAAGAAACCAGCATGCGCACAACTCCGTACCAGCGTGCGCAAGTTCACAAGAAAATCATCAAGAAGGCTCGAGTTCCCAGGAAGTGCGCGAAAGAATCACGCACCGGAAGAAACTTGCGCAATTAACCATGTACCCGTACTCGAAGTAAAGGCTGAAAACCCGGAGCCTATGAAGAGCTATCTCCCAGCCATCCGAAATAATCTCCATCCCAGCTGAGAGGTAACGAATTTTGGAATTGTTATATTAAACTGTTGAAGGCAGATGCGCGCAGGTGATAAAGCAACGCAGGGTGAACGGTTGTGCAGATCGCGCCAGAGTGCAAGACTGTGCGCTAGACTCCAGAGAGGTAATTGTATCCTTGAGTGCTTGTTCGGGACGAACAAGGGCAAGTGTGGGGGGTGTGATAGAGCCTATTTATACGCACTATTTAGATCCTAACACTGTGCTTGTTTGCATTATTTTGTGTACAAGATTACTGGTTTCCGGTGTTTTTGTATTCCAAGACAAAGCAAGGGCCTAAGTCGGATACGTGCTAATAGGCGCGTTTGAGGAGCGCAACACACAGCCTGCGGAGCTAGCAGCGCAAACAGGATAGGAGGTGGCAGATTCAGTCTGCGGTGCGCGAACCAACGTGCGCAGTGAGCCATGCGCAGGATAGTGGTGTTTCCAAATCTTGAACACCATAGGATTTGGAAGTTGCCAAGACTGTCCTCGGGCCTCACAAGCAGTATATAAAGAGAGGAAGGCTAGGGTTTGAGAAGAGAGACAAGAGAGAGAGCCAGAACCGAAAAACACACGAGCTGCTGCGAGGACCTGCGCCAACCGACTGCGCTAACCGAGACACAGCAACCTGCACGCACCTGCTTGTTACTGTTTCCTTGGACACTTTAGCTTTTATTTACTATTTCTATGATGTTTACTACTAGCATGTCTAGCTAAACGCTTTGTATCGGTTGGGCATGATTCTATGAGTATTTCCTTTGAGACTTGTGCTTAATGCATAGTTTGTTTGCTTGTATTAATTCTGTGCATACGGTTGACAGCTACTTGCATGAGTAGGGGAGGCCTTGAACCGCAATCTTACTCTTACTACTTGTTTGTTATATGTTAAACTAGTTGGTAGCTTGACGGTGACAACTAGGAGTAACGCGCTAGGATAATCAGCTGCTACTGTGACAGGATTCGTAGTTGCTTAGACTAGTTTCAAGAATTAATAGCTCATGGACTTTGATCGGAACATGCGCACATGTTAGGAAGCCTTGATCGGACACTAACTTCAATAAATTGAACTACAGACGTTTAGAGTCGATGATAAGGAATACATTCATAGAGGATTATCTTTGCCGATACTTTTCATAGTCATAATACTTAATCTCTACTGCCTGCGCACGTCTAGTGCAAATTCTGCTTTCACTACTGTTCATTCGCGCACCTGCGCAACCCAATCACTCACAACCTCAATTTTCGTAAGTTGTAGGTTGCTAGCTAGAACGAGTCTGCTTGCTCCTTGTGGGATCGACCCTGACTTAGCCGCTATACTAAGTGGAAGAGGAAGGATTAATTTGACGCGTACAATGACGCGCGGATCAAGTCTCGTTGAAGATCAAGTACATGCCCTTTGAAGAACCGTCACCATTGAGCTGAAAGCGGACAATCAAAGTGATGAACAATGTTCCCGTACACTGATAGAGGTTACCGATCAAGGGGGAGCGTCACCGGAGTTGAGTGAACTCGCGCAGGGCCGACTAAGCATCTGGAAGAGTCTGAGACCCATGCTATAGAAGAGTAACTTAACTGAGTGCTATGACACTCTATTACGACAACATGAGTGCCATCAATATCTCCAAGAATCCAGTTCAACATTCAAAGGACCAAGCATATTGACATAAGGCACCATTTCATTCGAAACCAAGTGGAGAAGAAGATCATTGTACTGAAGCATGTAGAAACTGAGAGGCGAATGGTTGACATCTTCACAAAGCCTTTGAATGGAATACACTTCGAATCACTAAGATCCACCTTGGTTCTTTGTGTGGTTCTTAACTAGGTTGCTTTAGCAATCCGTATCCTGCCACCTTGACTGGCTGGTTGTGCTTAGCCTGGGTCACTCATAATTTGGCCGCAGCTGACATGACCATGAAGCAGTCCCTCCTGTATAATTTTGCAGTGAAGAACTGAATCCCTAACTCCCACAAAGGCAACGTAGGCAAGGCAATGGGAATGCTGCTCTATGCTATCGGCTAGAGGATCAAGGTTAACCTAGGAAAGGTTATCTTCCCTCAAATCACACCACACGCTGGCTCAGCAAAATCCAATCAAGGAATAGTCTTCCCCTTGCTCATAGACAAGCTGATCACCAAGCAACACCCTGAGCTCCAGGCGTTGTCAGATGGGTTATCGGAAGAACCCCAGGTATTTTTGGTGGACCACAAGCTGTTCAAAGGGAAGCACATTATGGATGTGATGGATGCAAACCTAATGATGGTAGGATCTGCAGTAACTGCTGAGGTAAGAACTCCTGCGATTCAGGCCGCATTGCACGCAAGGATTGTTAGGGACCTGAAGGCAGAGCTTGCGCACCTGACAGCCGAAGCCATGAAGAATGCCACCCGCCGTGCCCAGATTGTAAGCCTGCTGGGAGGTGTGGAGTACCTCGTCAATGAGATCCCACCTCCTATTCATGGAGAAGAGGCGTAAACCTATTTACCGAAGTTGACTTGAGGACCCCTATCATTTGTTGACAAAAAGGGGGAGTAGAAACATTTGACATTGTGTGTGTTTTTTTTACTAGGTCATACGTTATAGGCCACGAAACTCCAGTAGATATTCGTAGTTATGATTTATGTTGCGTTTTCTATAGCTTTTTGTTCTCTTGAAGCGTTGTCTCGAGTTTAAACACTGACTGAAAAAGTAGAGAAATGCTGACTGAAGCCATTGCTGCAAGCGGAATGCTGAAGACACCACTAAGAGACGAATTCTTAAGAATCAGTAGAGTCTTTGGTTTTGTAAAAAGGCCAAGGAAAAG
This sequence comes from Umbilicus rupestris, assembly GCA_963678935.1. Lineage (NCBI taxonomy): Eukaryota > Viridiplantae > Streptophyta > Magnoliopsida > Saxifragales > Crassulaceae > Umbilicus > Umbilicus rupestris. Next base: position 4,198,636 of record OY787605.1, read on the forward strand.
ATTGTTAAGGATTGTGACATTTTTGACAAAACCAGTGCAACTTGATCTAGGTGTATAAGGGCAGCGTCTCTAAGAGTAAAGAGACATGAAGAGAGGATGAAGAAAGAGAGAAAAGAAAGGGCGACAAGCATAAAGCGAAGAGCGAGAGTGCAATCACTGAAAGAAACTTGAGAGAGATCACTACTCAATGAGTGTGATCAAAGCTTGATCATTGAGTTCAACTGAAGAGGAGCCATGCACCAGTTTGAATGGAAGCAACCAGAGCCGAATTCGCCACAAGAACTTACACACTATCACGCGAAAGAAGAACAAAAAAATAGGCACTGTCATCATGAGTTAGCCAAAAGATGATGATTCATATCTTCTTATATATTTTGCATCGACTTCGCGACAAAAGTTTACACACCATCACGCGAAAGAAGAACAAAAAAATTGGGCACGGTCATCATGAGTGAGCCAAACGATGATGATTCATATCTTCTTATATATTTAGCATGGTATAACACGGTCACTCGTAGACGCATCCATCCACAGCTGGATTAATCGATGCCTTTTCGTCCCAACACACATGAGAATAATGCATTTGTAAGTATGACTTTATATCATGTGAACTATGATATCTTGCATTTGTGTGTCATATTGGTCACATGTTTAGTTTGTATTTGCAGGTTACTTCATTAGTTCGTACTTGCAAAGGTACAAGTGAAGTGTTGTTTTGCAAACTAAGAGAATCCTCCATGATTTATTTCATGGAAGTTGATTTGATTCAGCTAGTAGAGGAGAGAGCTTTGGATATTGATCCAACGCATATTACACTTCATATTGGTATATACTTTATATTCTTCATGTGATTACAATATTATTAGACATGGACATTGAAACATTTTCAAGTAGGATAGGATGAAGAAGTCGAGTTATCATCTAGTGACAATCGAGGACCGCCATATGTTGATACCGATCCATCTCAAGTAACTCAGACATAATCTCATATCAACATGGGTTGTAGGGTATCTTCTGGCGCAAAGAAGGTTACACAACGATTCACTCCCGAAACGAAATAATGTTTCTTTTATCGTCATTCACATATTATGTATGAATTCATGTTTGAAGTTTGATGTTTTGTTGTCTATTTTGAACCAAAGTAATATTAGTAATTAAGATGCCATTTGATGGTTGAAGATACAGGTTCATAATATTTGGTTATAATGGTATTTGTTGAATGTTGATGATATGTATGCGCAAGATGACCTCCAAATCACCCACATTGCTGCCCAACCTTGCGCCAAAGAAGCCAAGTCCTTAGAAGATTTCAGCTCACATGATCACCCTTCGGACAAGCAAGAGCTAAACACTGAGTTTAAGGGGTTTAAGACCCAAAACTCCGTGCTAAACACTGAGTTTCACACTGAGCTAAACACTGAGGGTCAAGAGGCCAGCAAGGGAGAGGAGAATGCACATCTCAAAGAGCCACAAAGCATTGAAGAAGATCCATTGCATCTGCCCGGCCAAAGAGGGAGCAAAGAAGAGGAGATCCATGGATCTCCTTTGGAGGAGAGCCAGAGTAAAAGCAAAGAAGGCGGAGCCAGATCTGGCCGTTGCCCTCCCCCAGCCCTATAAAAGGCCACACGCTCCACCCATGCTCTCCATCAAGAAATGAACTCTCAAGCATATCAAGCAAAGTTATTCTCTTGGTCAAGTAGCATAGGTTAGAGTACATTTGTTCATCTTGTGTTACAAGGGGTGAACATCTCATATCATTGTAGCATTCATTTTGCAACATTGTTTTAGCAATAAGACCTTGTTGATTTTGGAGTACCTTTCTTGCATTGTGCTTACAAAATTCGCCTCATCTCCATCACCATTTCTACCTTCATCCGCCATCTCCACTCATACCACATCCATCTCCACCTTCATACATCTTCATCCTCACCTCACAAATCCACCATTCCCCTCCCATCTTCACGTTCATCCCATCCCTTGCCCATTCATTCCGCCATCAAAACTTATCATTTTCCGCATTCATCCGAAGAGGCCCGCACGAGATCCGGACCTTCCCAACCGAGGTCCCGCAGCCGAAGCCGGCAGGTTGCCCAGGCGAGTCCCGGGTCAGATCCGCTCTTGTCCGCATCCGAGGCCCGCACGAAGCCTAGGCCACGCTCGGACCTCGCCCAACCAAGTTCCGTCCGCACAATTCCGCACATTTCCGAGTGCACCTCACCTAGGTGCATATCAGTTGAAGTGCTCGGTATGGATATATTATAAAGTGGGCAGACGCAGTAATTTGAATATATTTTAGTACAAAGCATTTTGGGAGAGCGCCTCTTGTTCTTTTAGCACAGGGAGCTTTCATCGATGGTGCCTCCTATTAAAGCGCTCTCTTATACAATACTTAAATGCATAGTAGCTTTGAGTTTCTGATATGAACCTGACAGTACTTTCGTCAATAAGCACTTCTAGTAAGAGCGACTGACTTTTAAAACGAACAAGAAGCACTGTCCTAGACAGCGCCTAACAGTAAAAGCGCTAGCTGAGACGACGTTTTTCCATTTCATCGTCAGGTAGGCGCTGACTAAGCTTTAAGCGTTGCCTTGGACAACAATTTTAGTCTAGGCGCTTTTCGGAACAGCGCCTGCTTAGAAGATAGGCATTTTAGAAACTAAATAGAAGAAGAATGGTTCGTTGAAAATCAACTTTCGACAATAGAGAATTCTGGAAAAGAATCACATATTATTAAAAAATGAAAGCAAGAATTTTGCTCCATAATAACATATGTTTGTTGATTACAACAACATTTTTCAAAATACATGATATCAAATTATTTCACATTTATTCACATGATAAAAATCACAACCATTTTTTTCTATTTTAACTTTCAATCACAAGTCTAATGCATGCATAACTGAAATTTACATAATCAAATGAAACTAAGGTTGTGTTTGGATCTTGGAAAATTTAGTTGAAAGAAAATAAATTAACTTTTCCATGGAAAGTTATATAAAAAAATTAGTGAAATATTCTTTTATTTTATTTTCATTTTCCATGCCAAAGCAAATACAAAAAATTATTTTCTTTAAATTTTTCTTTCTATCTCTCAACTTTTTCAAGAACCAAAAAGGGTCTAAATCTATCGAAAATCACAATAGCCCTAATCTTTTAATTACAATTTAATTTAGAGTTTACTGTAACAGGGGGGTTCAATATGAATAACAAAACCTCAACTCAGATTTCACCGAGAGATTAGGGAAGAGAAATCCAGCCTAAGAGAAGAATTGTGGTAAGAAGATCTTCTCGAAGGCGCTGAGATCTGAGTACAGAATTGAGAGAAAGGAATTTGGGAAAGAAAACGAAAAATTGATTATTCCCTGACAAACACTGACCTGCTGTTTGTACACAACATTGTTGAACCGTTTGTGGTTTAGACCACTACAAACCAGACCAGAACGTAACTCGAATTACAAACTCAAAAATAGAAGTTGCAATTGCTGTCACAATACTCCCCTGTCAAGATCATCCTTGTCCTCAAGGATGAAACTCTGGGAATTTGGTGATGAAATCCTGATAGAACTCCCATGTTGCTTGCTCTTCTAGAAAACCTTTCCATTTAACCAAAACTTTAGTTGCAACCACATTGCGACGCTTCACAACTTTTCGATCAAGAATGGATTCTGGCTCCTTTGAAGTCTCCAGGTCAAGCAAATAACGTGGCAAATCTGGGGGTCTTGTAGGGGGCGTAGTGCAAAGTTTTAGTTGGCTAACATGAAAGACGTCATGAATTGCAGCAGTAACAGGAAGATCCTGAAATTCGCAGCGTCTCTGTCAGACAGATTTGTGAACAAGCAGTTGCTGCAGCACACTCTTGTTCACTCGGAAATTGTCTCAGCAAACAATGAACAAGACAGAAGTTTGTTCACCCAGTTCGGCCAACTGCCTAATTCTGGGGAGGACTATTCTCCAGTCCTCAATCCACTGATCACAGAGGTCTCCAAGTACACTCGGTTACAACTCCACGCAACCTATGCTACTTAATCTTGTGTGGATCACTCGACACAATCAGAACAGGCTCTGACTTGTGTCTGCACACCCTCTACAGATGTCAATCTAGAATAGCTACTGTCTCCTCGAAACTCAGCCTATTCTAAACTACACTCAACTCTGCAGGGTTGCTGTAGCAACTGCTGTAACACACAGCTGATGCACAATCGTCCGCGTCGCTCTAAAGCCTTCTGCCGAGCCGATCGAACGATTCCACGAGCGCTGCACACTCTGGAATACTCCCCCTCACTCAATGACCTCCTGCAACTAGCGAGAACCGTCGCTTAGACACTAGACCGAGCCACACACCCGTCAGTTCTTCCGCGGCCTTCCTTGATAAACCAACAAGCACCACTGCTCTGAATTGGCTTCCAGATCAAGCTCAGATCAGACTACGCAAGTCCTGATCTCCTTCTGCTTCAGTCACCACAGCTCTGCGCTCACGCTCTGCTTTCGGGTGATGATCAAAGAACTCGTCCGTCGCACACCAAAATTCCTCTCTCTGAATTCTGCGCACGCACTCGTGTATCCCTCAGCTTCGATCAACCTTTCTGCTCTGCCCTCTTCTCTCTTAAATAGCAGCGCCAGCTTTAAGCAAGAATAGAATTTAGCAATGTCCCAAAAAGAACAATTATCTCCTAATTTTTAGGAGATTAGATTTGTTTTTGATCTCCAACACAAATCTCCTTCTCTAGCTAGGAATTCCCCACTGGAATATTCTCCACAGCAATTTAAACTATTCTTCTGATGTTCTCCGCAGAGCTGCCAGGCCTTCTAGTCAAGCCCAGGTTGTTGCTGCTTCTCGGACAAATGTTGCAGCAACTTGAACAAGCTCTTGCTATAGCATCCCTTGCTGTAGCTGCTCCTTGTTCACTTGTGCTGGTTTTGTCAAACACTGCCATACTGCATCATCAGATCCAACTTATATGCCATATTGCCCACTTTGTCAGTAACACGAAACGGACCATAAAAGCGAGGTGAAAGCTTGTGTGGCAGCCTTGTTTTCAAAGAATGTTGTCGATAGGGCTGGAGTTTAAGGTAGACGAAGTCCCCAACTTGAAATTCTCTTGCCGAACGACGGGTATCAGCGTATTGCTTTATTCGATTTTGGGCACGAATCAAATGGAATTTAAGCATAGAAAGAACTACCTCCCTTTTTTGCAGGCTACGATCGATCGACATATTTGTACTTTCACCAGGTAAATACGGGAGATGAATCAGTGGGGGCTGCCCATATATGATCTCATAAGGAGTACAATGGATGGCACTGTGGAAAGTGGTATTACCACCACTCCGCTAAAGGCAGCCACTTGCTCCAAGTGTGGAGGGCATCGGAAGTCATGCAACGGAGGTATGTTTCCAGAGTTTTATTAGTAATCTCAGTCTGCCCGTCCGTCTGAGGATGATAGGCTGTCGAGTAGTTTAAATCAACGCCATGAACTCTGAATAACTCCTTCCAAGGCGTACTCAAAAAGATAGGATCTCTGTCAGTTACAATTGTTTGCGGCATGCCGTGTAACTTAAAGATGTTATCCATGTAAGCTTGAGCAATATCAGCAGCTGTATAAGGATGAGATAGGGCCAAAAAATGAGCATACTTGCTGAATCTATCAATAACCACCAATATGCAGTGCTTGTTTGAAGAGGGTGGGAGACCTTCGATGAAATCCATGCTAATACACTGCCAAATACCTTCTGGAATAGGTAGGGGTTGTAGCAATCCCGATTTAGGAGATAAATCATACTTGTTTCGTTGACAAATGTCACAATTGCGTACATAGTTCTGCACTTCAGTGCTCATACGAGGCCAGTAGAACAATGATTTGATTCGGTGAAGTGTTGCGTCTCGTCCTGAGTGACTGCCAACTGCTGAATCATGTAACCACTTAAATATCCGAAGCTTTGTATCAGGATCATTTCCAATTACTAATTTACCTTTGTGCCGCAACTCACCATTAACAGAAGTATATCTCGGATGGGAAGATGGATTAACCTGCAACTCTGAAATCAATTTGGATAAATGAGGATCAATATGCCATAATGATTTGATAGAGTCATAGAATTCCTGATGAGCCTGGGACAAGCTAATGTGAAGTAACTGGGAGCTGGTCACACGAGAAAGAGCATCAGCTGCGTAGTTTTCTTTGCCCTCTTTGTATTGTATTTCAAAAGAATACCCCATAAGTTTGGACAACCATAAATGTTGAAACGGAGTAGTAACTTTCTGTGCAAGAAGGTATTTTAAGCTTTTCTGATCGGTGCGAATGATGAAAGGCCTATGAGTCAAATGGGAACTCCAAGCTTGGACAGCATAGACCACTGCCATAAGCTCCTTCTCATAAACTGATAGTGTCTGGTGTCGAGGACCAAGTGTTCGACTAATGTAGCAGATCGGGTGATGGTCTTGCATGAGCACCGCACCGATACCATAATTCGAAGCATCAGTTTCAACGATAAAGACCTTCTCAAAATCAGGTAAGGCAAGTACCGGGGATGAAGACAAAGCTGCCTTGAGGGAGGCGAACGCAGTATCAGCAGCCTCACTCCAAATGAATCCATCTTTTTTTAGGAGGCCAGTGAGAGGTCGGGCAATGACAGCATAATTCTTTATGAATCGCCGATAATAATTTGCTAAGCCGAGAAAGCTGCGCAATTGTTTTGTAGTAGCAGTGTTGGCCATTGTTGTATTGCCTGGATTTTAGTAGAATCGGTACTCACTCCATTGAAAGAAATAAAATGCCCCAAGTATTCAATAGTAGTGGCTCCAAAGGTGCATTTAGATAACTTCAGATAGAGCTGATTCTGCCGCAATAGAAGCAAAACATACTGAAGGTGCTGAATGTGGGAATCCCAGGTTGAACTGTACACCAAAATATCATCAAAGAAAACCAATACAAACTTCCGAGCGATGTCACGAAATACGTGGTTCATAAGACCCTGAAATGTACAAGGAGCATTAGTATGGCCAAATGGCATTACAAGATATTCGTAGTGACCTGAGTGAGTTTTAAATGCAGTCTTGTATATACCTTGCGGAGCCATTCGTAACTGATGAAACCCGGAGCGAAGATCAAGCTTGGAAAAATAAAAAGTTCCTCCCAATTCATCTAATAAATCATCCAAAAGAGGAATAGGATATTTATCTTTGATAGTCTGTTGATTTAAACCCCTGTAATCAACACATAAACGCCATGAACCATCCTTTTTCTTTACTAACACCACTGGAGAGGCATAAGGATTGGAGCTGTTCTGAATAATACCTTGTTTCAGCATATCCTGAATAAGTTGCTCAATAACATTTTTCTGCAGAGTGGAATACCTGTAGGGTCTCTGAATAATTGGGCTGGCACCTTCAACTAATGGTATTTGATGGGTAAAACCTTCACGAAAAGGAGGTAAATCAGCAGGTTCATCAAACAAATCCGAAAACTGAAGTAATAAATCTTGAATAGTTGTGTCACTGCTCTTATCATTGCCCACTGCTGCTATGTAAGTAAGGAAACCGGATTCATCCATCAAAGCATCTGAGGAAGAAGTGGAAATGTCCCTGATGTGTAAAAGAGCAATTTGCAGCCCTTGTAACATAAGTTTATTTAGACTGGACCCTTTGATCAGCTTGCAAGGTGACTTAGTCACTCCACGTAAAACATGCTTCTGTCCCGATAACGTGAATTCCATTTTCAGATTGGAGAAGTCCCACAAAATAGGTCCTAAAGTCTGAAGCCATTGGACACTAAGAACAAGGTCACAACAGTCCAATGGTAGAGTTCGAACATCTGTCACAAAAGTGTAGCCCTGCACTTCCATGAAAATTGTGAACAACAATAAGCAGAAATCATACGGTGTCCGACGGCCGAGACAGACATAGGTTTCACAGATTCCAGCAGACAACCCAGTCCCTTGGCAACAGATATATCAATAAAGTTATGTGTGCTACCGGGGTCAATAAGAATATATAGCTTACGTTTGTTATATTGTCCCACGACTTGCATACAACTAAAGGTCAAAGTACCATCCAAAGAATTAACGGAGAGGGTAGGAATGTTACCTCCGTCACCCACCGGTTCCTCTGCTAGTACAGGAGTATCATCATCGGATAAGTCAGTGTCTTCAGCCTCCATGACATAAATCTGAGAGCGTTTATGCGTTAAGTGATGGCACGGAGTGTAAGGCTCGTCACAAAACATACACAACCCCTTTAAACGACGTTCCTGCATCTAATTATAAGTAAATTTTCTAGTGGGTTTCTGTGGTTGTGGTCTAGGGTTAAAGGCAGGGGGAGTAGGAGGATTTTGGAAAGGTTTGGTGAAGTTTGGGGTGGGTAAAAGTAGAGTGGAGTTATAGGGAGCAGGGGATGAAAGTTTGGGTACTGGATTGAAGGGTGCTCTAAAGTACCGGACGGGGGTCTGCTGAAGGGAGGATTCATGTAGCCGAGCGATTCTAGCAGCTGCCGCCACCGTAGTGACATTGAACTGACGAACATGGAGGGAGAGATGTGGGTGTAAGTTGGTTAAGAAGATACTCAGGGCGTGAGGTTGAGATAAGGTCATTCGGGTCAAGGCGCATTCAAACTTGTCAAGGTAGTCCTCCACCGAGTCGTTGGATTGTTTCAGACTCACAAGATTAGCCAACGGATCATCAAACAGATTGCCAAAACGACTTGAAACATCAACAATATACTGAGGCCAAGAGGGGAACAAACCAAAGCGCCCAATCATGTAGTTGTGGTGTCATTGAAGAGCCTTACCTTCAAGATGGAGGGACGCCAACTGGACCTTTAGCTCAGGTGCGGTGCCATCCAGGTTGAAGAACTCTTCACATCCGGTAATCCACTCCTTAAGCATGGATCCATTGAACCTAGGAAAATCGACCTTAGTGAGCCTGGTAGCGAGGCCACCTGGTAGGAGTGGAGCTCGTGGGTGTACATGCGGAAGATTGGTATGGGTACCAAGTTCGAAACTTACGGGATCTGGTGGTTCGGATATCTGATTAGTAGGGTTTGATGGATCTGGGTTAGAGCAGCTTGGATCAGATGGGGTGTGAGGGTTTGGTAACTGAGTGACCAGGCGTTGAAGCAAGTCCTTGATTCCATAAATTTCAGCCTTCAACTTCTGATTCCATTCCTTCGATTGTGTCCGGACCTCTTCGAGTTGCGCCTTCACATCTGCGATGGATTGTGCTCTTGTTTCAACCATGGTGTGGTTCCAGGAAAGAGGGCTGATACCAATGTAACAGGGGGGGTTAAATATGAATAACAAAACCTCAACTCAGATCTCACCGAGAGATTAGGGAAGAGAAATCCAGGCTAGGAGAAGAATTGTGGTAAGAAGATCTTCTCGAAGGTGCTGAGATCTGAGTAACAGAATTGAGAGAAAGGGATTTAGGAATGAAAACGAAAAATTGAGTATTCCCTGACAAACACTGACCTGCTGTTTGTACACAGCATTGTTGAACCGTTTGTGGTTTAGACCACTACAAACCAGACCAGAACGTAACTCGAATTACAAACTCAAAATAGAAATTGCAATTGCTGTCACATTTACTACTTATAGATTTTGGTTTAGCGTGGGGATATGAGGTCGGGTAGCCACTGGGAGCAACGGGTGATGTCGGCGTTGGCAGAGAGCAGCAGCGTCGCGGGAGAATCAACGGGTCTTTGTGAATTTATCTCAAGATAAATCGCTACTGTTTGGAGTGGTTTGTGTTTTTTTCTCTAACTAGATGTTGAATGGACAGATGATTTAGTAAAATTGAACAAATCGCTATTGATAGTAACGGTTTGTAGAAAAGATAATATAAGTGGAATGCTTTAAAGTGGACATGTACAGTTTTACTTTATTTGAATTCCATAAATAGCTCAACCTCACGGTAACGACATTTTTTATTTTACACATCAAATTCTCACGAGGTGCAGACTTAGAATTGCAGAAACGAGTTTAGCTCAATGTTAATAAAGTTCTTTGATGTGTCTTTTAGGATTCTGTTAAAGGAGGTAGACACCTTAAATTTCATATCGGAAAACAATCAAGTAAATTACACAAATGGAATATATCACATTCAGCTAACAGAGGTAGCTGCTTAAAACTCATGCTGGCTGCAATTAACGGTTAGTATGCACCAATCAGGATAGCTTCAAGTTTGAAATTTTCTCTGCAACAAAAAAAAGCTTGTATCAGTTGGTTACATACTATAATCATGGTAGCACTTGAATTAATACTTGTTGCTCAGTTCCCCAGTCAGAATTCCATACTGTAAATATATTATCTGTTTGAGACTTCAGAAAATACTCTTTTGCATGGTCATATCATGCATATCTGTTTTGCCTTGCGTCGAATTAATACACCAAATACACTTGCTTGACTTTCTCCTCATTTCCAAGTTTGGATTCTCCACCTACTAATGAACCTATAGAGACGAATGCGATGTAATTGACTACTCATTAGTTTACACCAAGACCAAATTCGAAATTTTAGAAGGTCAAACAAGAGGTCAAAGTCCATCGTGCTGAGTGAACAGTAACCCGGTTTAGAGCTGAATCGCAGGTTCAGTTTGGAACCGCCCAAAAACGTAAATATTCGAGACGCTCTGAGACGCCCCGGTTAGTGACTAAGTCGGCGGTTCATCAAGTAAACCACGGTTTGGTCACAGAACCGTCGGTTGGATCTGAACCGGCCCGGAACCCATTTCTAAAAATATAAATAAAAATCCAGAACTCATTCATAAGGGTTGAAGATTTTCGGAAACCGGAGGCAGGAGAGCAAAGAAACAAAGACAATATCTTGAAGCGAAGATCATCGTCACGGTTTCTACGTTCTCTATTTTCTCCACTCTTGTATTGGTGGTAATCACCATGAGTAGCGAGTAGTTCTTTAATTATGGAATCCTACGGATTTCATTCCTGTACTCAACAATTCATGTTATCTTAGTAACTTTCGATTATGTTAATGAAAATTTTTAATTCTACTGTTTTTAATTTATCGTTCCTACATGTTTGCCATTGATTGGGATGCCTTCATGTTAGAATGAAATTAGGTTAATGACCAAAAAGATGACTTGGTCTGAGGTAATTAACCAGATTGAGTAGGATTAATATCGAAGCATGGTAGCTATATTGTTAGTACGTGTATCGATTGAGAAGATGACATTATTTGTCTGAAAATCGTAAGCTTAATAAATCAAAACTGTTTATAATCCGTGATATTTTCTAAAACCCCTAGGCTTAATAAATCGAAATTGTTGATAATCCGTGATTGGGCGACGTTCAACCGTCTAGGTAATGATCCATGATTGGGCGGCTTGCATGATGTTATTGAGTTATTTACACTACTCCATAATATAATTAGATTGTTAGAATCATTGCATGATTTGTATGTTAGGCATGAGTGAAGTTTGATCCTGGAGCTTCTTCTCCGATAAAATCAACCTTTTACTCTTAGCATCATTAAGATAATTAGCATAACTTTTCTAAATTTCTATTAGAAGTAGCTAAACACGTTATTTGCTAGCTTGTATATATATACACGCATGTTCCTTGGATCGACCCTTGGCTTACCAAGGTATATATATTGTATTTGACTGCAACTTGACCCTTAAAACATACATTGACAACTATAAAGAGTTAAATATACGCTTGTCACTACCTCCACGGGCAGGAAGAGACATATTTATTCAGTGAGGCGAGCCTTATTTTTTCAGCAAGGTTACAAGGTTATATATAGTGATATGACTAAAACCCTAATTAAAAATGGACCAGTGAAACATTCCCAAAATATGTAGCCCTAATTTAAGGCATCTTAACAAATCTCCAGCTTGACTTGAATCTCCCAACAAATAACAGATGTACCAGATGCACCCAGACTCACTCGTCACCTTGACTTGAATCTTTTTCTAGATAACAAATATACCAGATGCATCAAAAAAGTAACAGTTGGACTCAAACTCTCTGCCTGCCACACCATGCCAGATGTACTCCGACTCTTTTCCTGCCACACCATGCTAGATGTACTCCGACTTTCTTCCTACCACACCATGCCCCCGAGGACCGGCAGCTGCTTCCTTCAAGTGTAGACAGAAACTATTCCCCCATTGAACATGCCGATCTTCATGTTCATTCAGACATCTTCTTTGTCGAAATCGCAGAACCCAACTCTTGATATTAGTTTATTGGGACGGATGCCATTGTAATTGACAAACGAAGAATAAACAAAGAGGAATAGTCAAACACAAAAATTTAACGTTGGTCACCAATAGCTGTTGGCTACCTCCACGAGCGAAGAGGCAAATTTATTTAGTGAAGCGAACCTTATTTTTTAGCAGGGTTACAAGGGTATATATAGTGCTACGATTAAAATCCTAATCAGAATGACCAGTGAAATGAGTCCAAAATACATACCATAATTCAAGTCATCTTAACAAAATTTTACATTGAGTTAAATCTCCCACAGATAACAGATGTTCCAAATACATCAACGAAGTGCCAGAAATAAGTGTACTCAGAACATATGTGCCTTCCTACCACAGGATGCCTCTGAGGATCATCAACATCTTCTTTGTAGGTCTTCGGAAACATGAAGTACCTAGCCCACTATATCCAGAAAACCATACCTCCTTGGAGGTCCGATGTAATAATCATTTCCATTTTTGTGTTGTGGTCCACTTTTATCTAAAGTGATCTGCAGTTCTATCTGTTTATGAACATTCTCAGATTTTTGTGCAACAGTTGTAGAGTTTGTCACTATAGCACCTTACAGACAGTACACGGGACCACACTTCACACCTTTCAGTATCATCTTAGAACCCTTACAGATCAGTATTCCACCCTCGCCTCTGAAACTTAGACCCTTACTATCTAACCGACTTAGCGATATAAGATTTTTTGTCATTTGTGGAATATGTTTGACTTCGTTCAAGGTACAAAATGACCATCATGCGTTTGTATCCTGATTGAGCCTGTTCCAATTATTTTACAAACATCACCATTGTTTATTAAAATATTGCCTCCATTTGTCTATTTGTATGTTGAAAACCATCAGACAAATATGGTAAGACGCCCCCAAAATTAAGAACCCACACATCTTCATAATATGGTTGCTCATTGACAACTAGCGAAATCTTCTCTAAATTGGCGTCTTGTTCTGCCATAGCAGCAAAATCTTCATGTGGCTTCTGCCTCATATGACATTCATTCTTCCAATGCCCTTTCTCCTTACAGTAATTGGCGTACTTCCCTAGTATGAAGAGTTGATCTGACTTCCTCCAAAGACAAACTATCTTTCCCAACAATAAACGAGTCCACAAAATTCTCGTATGACTGAGGGAAAGATACCCACAAAATTAAGGCAGCATCCTCATCATCAACCTTAACATCAATATTACGTAGATCCAATAATATGATATTTAACTGATCTAGATGATCGGTAAGAGGTGTACCTTCCTGCATAGTAGACTGAACAGACGTCGCTTCAAAAGTAACTTATTGGTTAAAGACTTCATCATGTACATACTTTTCAGCTTTAACCGCAGACCAACGGCAGTTCCTTCATCAACGACCTCAGTAATAACGTCGTCAGCTAGACACAACATGATTGTTGAATGAGCCTTCTCCTCCTACCTATTCCACTCATCATCATCAGCGCCCGCTTTCTTCTTCTCAGAAAGCGGCGCCCACAGACCCTATTGCTTCAGCAAGGCTCGCATCTTGATCCTAATCTATATGCTTATAGCAAACATCTTCTTTGACAAATCGCAGAACTTGGCTCTTGATACCAGTTTATTATGACGATGCGATGTAATTGGAAAACGAAGAATAAATAGAGGAGAATAGTCAGACATATAAATTTAATGTGGTTCACCAACGACCTGTTGGCTTATCTTCACGGACAGAAAGAGACAGATTACTCAGAAAGATGAGCCTTATTTTTCAGAAGAAACATGATTCAACACGAGGATCGTATCCGAGAGCTGCAAATTGAGAATGATAAAGAATATGCCAAATGCAGCGCCTGCAAGTTTCACCAACCTGCAAGCATATTTGTACTTGAATACACCATGGTTTTACCATGATATTAATGTAACTAAACTAGTTAAACACCATTTTTAAATGTAACCCTGCCACATGCTGTAATTCGTAGTGTCTCAGTTTGACAGATTCGTGAACAAGCAGTTGCTGCAGCACACTCTTGTTCACTCGGAAATTGTCTCAGCAAACAATGAACAAGTCAAAGTTTGTTCCCCCAGTTCGGCCAACTACCTACGTCTGGGGAGGACTATTCTCCAGTCCTCAATCCACTCAAACCAAAGTTCTCCAAGTACACTCGGTTACAACTCACGCAACATATGCTACTCAACCTTGTGTGGACCACTCGGCACAATCAGAACAAGCTCTGATTTGTGTCTGCACACCCTCTAAAATATGTCAATCTAGAATAGCTACAGTCTTCTCAAAGAACTCAGCCTATTCTAAACTACACCTACTCAGCGGGGTTGCTGTAGCAACTGCTGTAACACACAGCTGAAGCACAAATGTCCGCGTCGCTCCAAGGCCTTCCACCAAGCCGATCGAACGATTCCACGAGAACTGCACACTCTGGAATTCTCCCCCTCACTCAGTGACCACCTGCACTGCCGCACGACACTTGACCGAGCCAACCACCCGTCAGTTCTTCCGCGGCTGCCCTTGATCAACCAACAAGCACCACTGCTCTGAATTGGCTTCCAGATCAAGCTTGGATCAGACTCTGCAAGTCCTGACCACCCACTGCTTCTATCACCACAGCTCTGCGCTCACGCTCTGCTCTCGGGTGATGATCGAAGATTTCGTCCGTCGCACACCAAGAATTACTCTCTCTAAATTCGGTGTATGCACTCGTGTATCCCTCAGCTTCGATCAGCCTCTCAGCTCTGAACACCTCTCGCTTAAATAGCAGCACCAGCTTTAAGCAATGTCCAGGTTTAGGCAATGTCCCAAAAAGAACAATTATCTCCTAAAATCTAGGAGATTAGATTTGATATTTATCTTCAATGCAAATCTCCTTCTCTGACTAGTAAACTCCACTGAAATATACTCCACAGCATATTAAAAAACTTCAGAGGCTCTCCGTAGAGATTCCAGCCCTTCAAGACAAGTCCAGGTTGCTGCTGCTTCTTGGACGGTTGATACAGCCAGTTGAACAAGCTCCTGCTGAAGCATCCCCTGCTGCAGCTGCTGCTAGATCACTTCAGCTGGATTGCTTGTTTACTTGAGCTGTAGCAACTCCTTGTACACTTGTGCTGGTTTGTCAAACACTGCCATACTTACATCATCACATGCAATGCAACACTATCCTTACCTACTCAATTTGAAAATCACAAATTGACCGGCTCCATGACGAAGATCAAGTTCTAGATTAGATACCATTCATTAGTGGGATAGCACCTCTTCAACAGCTGAAAAATTTTAAGTAGAGATGTGCTCCGTTCTGTAAATATTGGAATCAACAAACATAATGCTGGTTGACATATGCATGCACTGGTTTGCTTGCTTAAGAGTGCCTATATAAAGAGCTTAGAAGAACAAACTGAAAGTTATACGTCTGTTCGATTTCGACTGTTCAGGATCGCTTGTTAACTGTTTCAGAAAGCTTTAGCAGATTTCGTTTCGGTGATAGTTAGTTCGAGACAAAAACAGTATGCAGAAAGTAAATGACACAACATATATTTACCTTGTTCGGCTCACCAAGCCTACTCACGGGGGTTGCTCTTGAACCCCAAGTGAGAATCACTTCACAAATATAAGATCAATTACAATAGTTCTTTAAGTAACTAATCCCCGACCGTTACCACTATGCAACTGACTTGATGTGAGTGCGTCTGGCTCCCTCAGACGGAGATCCACCTCTTCTCACCTCGATTTACCTCTCACAAACCGGTAATTCTCTTCCCGAGAATATCAGACCTGAAATAGTGTCTGTTCAACTCTGTTCTGCAACTTCTGGCGATCAAGCTCTTGCTCCGTCGACTTTTCCGACCAACTCTGATGAAGATCGCCTGAATACTTCACTGATCTGCCGTTTTATTTTTTTCTTAGAATTCCTATCACCTCAGCACACTACCTGCCTCTCATAAATAGATTGGATCAAATGATCTTCTAGGCATAAAATTTGGGATCGGATCCAATCTTTTGATTGCACATAATCTGGGATTCTATGCGCAGATTCTGGAGGAGAATATCTTCGTAATATCTGCGGTATATGACAGATCTTGATTGATCTTCGTAATAACTGCAGTATATGTTCTTGCTGATGTGCTTCATCTGTAGATCTTGATTCCTATCTGTTTGAACAGGTGCTGTCTCACCTCCTGTCTCAGCCAAGAACATTGCCTTGTTTTTGTCAAAGAATGTGCCATTCACGATCCATGAACTATCTGGATCTAACAATCTCCCCCTTGGCAATTTTTTGACAAAACTAACTCCCGCTGCCATTTGCTATAATACTTCCCCTTTTTGTAAACAAAATGACAAGGCAATGACCAACCAAACTCTCGTCTCCTGAACAGTCTTCCACTTCTTGTCAACCTCACTATTGCTGAACAATGTTCCTGATACTGTGACAGCCTTTGTCAAAGACTCTCCACTTAGATTTCAGATAGGGTGGACACTTCTCGGACTTCCTTGCACCAATCTTGTTCTTCTTCGTGGCACTGCTCCCCCTGTCTCAGTGACTGCACTCTCCTTTTTCTTTGTTCTACTATCCCTCTTTGCTTAGACAGTCATACTGAACAGAGTACTCCATCATTGCTTCATTCTGATTATCTGTCTCAGCAACTGATCATCTGCCTCTTTGTCTGCTTCACCAGAGACTGTCTCAGCAACAAGTCTTTACTCTCCTTGACAGTACATCCTTTGAATCTTTCTTCAACCCAAATTCTGCCTCCTTTATCTTCTCTTCAGGTTTCTAAGCAAGTAGCTTAGCTAGTCTTTTTCCAACAGACTTCAAACAGTTTCTTCTTTGAAACAAGTCTGTTCCACATATGTCTGCCAGAGACATTTTGACCGACTTCGCCTTCTGTCGCTAATCGTCTCAGTCCTCTCGGTAGGCAACTACCTCTGACTGTCAGAACCTTTGAAACAGGATCTTTTCAACTGCTGCAGACTTCTGAACAGGAGTTGGCACCTGGATGCTCTGCGAATATATATAAGAGAAAATTAGGAATTCAAAACACAAATTTCAAAGAAGTAGAAACCTTAATCAAATTCTCGGATCTTGCTGTTTTCTTCTTTGCACATCCTCTGTCTCAGACTGTGAACATATCTGCCTTGTCACACATCCGCTGTCTCAGACTGTGTTTCACCCACTCTACTAGATAACACAAGAACTTCTCCCCCTGAATTCTTTAGCCAGTTCAACAGTTCCTTACGCATTGTTCCAGAACTGGCTAAGCCTTCCTGAACATGACTAGGTGTCAACAAGACATAGACCCAAGGCGAGTCTAACTGATTCAATCTGAGCATTGTTCAAGGCCATAGTGAAAATATTTGCTGGTTGTTTATCGGTGGATACATGTTTCAGAGTCATCTCCCCCTGTTTCAGACCATACTCTTCTTGCATATGTTTCATCCAAATCATATGGGCGCAACAGCTTCCTGCAGCTGTATATTCCTCCCGAGCAGTACAGAGTCTGTTCATGAGATAGAGTAGGCTGTCGATCAAGCTTCTGTACAGGGTCTATTCCACGCTGACTCCAGAATAATTGTGCTTATGACTTGCATTTTCCAACCCAAACTTCTTCATCAAGTTCCTTGCATCCTTGTGAACGTGCTTTACCCATAGAGTCTTGTACCTCCTTGCACATAGCCATGTTGAACGAGAAATATCCTGAGATGTTCACACCATGCTTTGGGCGCCTGTTTCAGTCTGTACAAGGCCTTTTTGAAGTGATAGACATGATCTCTTTTATGGAAATAAGAGTTGTGTCTTTCTCACGTTGTAGTCTCAGAATTGGGTGAATCACAGCTCGAACAATGTCTAATTTCTGTCTTGTCTGTTTTCCTATCTTGCATTCACCACACATAGCATCAATTTTTCTTGTCAGTTGAGGTATTCCTCGCACCAGTCCAAGTTTAGGTATCTGCCTCATGGTCTTGAGATTCAAGTGTCCCAGCCTCTTGCGCCACAGAATCAGTTCATCCTGCTGATACAGAAAACAGCGAGCTGTGACAGGCTCTGGATCATAATTCAACACATAACAGTTATTTGATGAACGAACTCCTCTCAAAACACACTTCCCTTCATTGTTGATGACCTGACACGAATCTTTGGTGAATTGCACATTTAGCTTTCCATCACACAGCTGACTTGTACTTAGCAAGTTGGCTTGAAGGCCTTCCACAAGGAGCTCTTTGTCAATTGAAAGCATCCCTTGAACAGATAATGTACCTTGACCAATGACCTTTCGTTTTGTCCCATCACCAAATGTAACAAATCTCCCATCCAGGTTCTGTACATCGGTCAGATAGCTGGCCTCTCCTGTCATGTGGGCTGAACAGCCACTGTCAAAGTACCATCGGTCCTTCTCAAGGTGAGAAGATGAGTTGTATGTGACGTAGCAATGGTTGTCATGAGTTTTTGGGACAGGCACAGATCTTCTCAAGCGATATTTTGCAAGAAATGTGGGGCACTTTCTCTGGATGTGGCCTTGAGCTTTGCAAAAGTAGCAGACACGCTTATCCTCTGTCCAACGCTTATTAAATCAGTGACTGGGGTGAACAACGTTAGCACAATTAAAATTATTTGCTTGAACAAACACTGTCTTACCACTAGTCTTTTGATACTCGTAACCCAGACCAGGACTTCCTCTATTTGTACGCTGAGCACCCAGAATGGAGTCAAGTTTCTTAGTCCCATTGTTCAACATGTTGACATACTTTCTTATTCTTGATAGTTCAGCCACTGTTTCTGAATGTTCCAGTTTCTCCTTGTCAAGTGCTGTTTCCAATCTCTTAGTTGTTTCAGACTACTCATACTTTTCAGCCTTTAAGCCCATCACGTCCTTGCTGAGTTTGGAATTAACTTTCACAACCTTCTCCCATTGTTCATATACCAACTGGTATTTTTCAGTAAAGTTTTTTTTGGTGATTTCTGAATCGCTATCACTGTCACCACAACTGTCTGAGTTAGGTTGTTCAAGTTCAGTGCTGGCGTGTTCTGTTATGGTTGTAAGAGCCAGATAGTTGGATTCTTCCTCCTCTGTTTCAGACTCCTCTGTCTCAGTACCATCCCATCCAGCCAGAACAGCCTTTTTCTTTTTCTTAAAAGTATTGGCGCATTCTGCTTGGATGTGTCCAAAGCCTTCACATTCTCGACATTGAATTCCTTTGCCATTTTCTCCTTTTTGAGTTTCAGTGGTTCTCACTTTTCTGAACTTCCCGTCTGGTGGATTTCTGAAGTCTGTTCCAGATTTGTTGAACTGTCGCTGGTTCAGCTTTCTCATGAATCTTCCAAAGTTTTTTGCAAGTAATGCCATCTGTTCTGACATCTCTCCCTCATCTTCAATCGATTCTGAAGCTTCACTTTTGAGAGCATTCCATGAGATTTCTTTTCTGGTGCTTCAAATATCAGCTTCATCTCGAATGATTAGAAGAGATCCCATTAGAATGTCCAGCCTCATTCCTTTTACGTCCTGAGCTTCCTCAATAAACGTAACCATCAAGTATGGGTAGTTTGAACAATCAAGGAGTTGAGGCCGAGTAATGTTCTGTGCTTCTCCCGTACTCATCTTGAACTGTTTCAGTCCCGAATCACACTCTGTACAGCGAGGGTCCCGCTCTGATACCAATTGAAAGTTATACGTCTGTTCGACTCCGACTGTTCAAGATCGCTTGTTAACTGTTTCAGAAAGCTTTAGCAGATTTCGTTTCGGTGATAGTTAGTTCGAGACAGAAACAGTATGCAGAACAGTAAATGACACAGCATATGTTTACCCTGTTCGGCTCACCAAGCCTACTCAGGGGGGTTGCTCTTGAATCCCAAGTGAGAATCACTTCACAAATATAAGATCAATTACAATAGTTCTTTAAGTAACTAATCTCCGACCGCTACCACTATGCAACTGACTTGATGTGAGTGCGTCTGATTCCCTCAGACGGAGATCCACCTCTTCTCACCTCGATTTGCCTCCCGCAAACCGGTAACTCTCTTCCCGAGAATATCAGATCTGAAACAGTGTCAACTCTGTTCTGCAGCTTCTGGCGATCAAGCTCTTGCTCCGTCGACTTTTCCGACCAACTCTGATGAAGATCGCCTGAATACTTCACTGATATGCCGTTTTATTTTTTTCTTAGAATTCCTATCACCTCAGCGCACTACCTGCCTCTCATAAATACATTGGATCAAATGATCTTCTAGGCATAAAATCTGGGATCGGATCCAATCTTTTGATTGCACATAATCTGGGATTCTATGCGCAGATTCTGGAGGAGAATATCTTCGTAATATCTGCGGTATATGGCAGATCTTGATTGATCTTCGTAATAACTGCAGTATATGTTCTTGCTGATGTGCTTCATCTGCAGATCTTGATTGCTATCTGTTTGAACATGTGATGTCTCACCTCCTGTCTCAGCCAAGAACATTGCCTTGTTTTTGTCAAATAATGTGCCATTCACGATCCATGAACTATCTGGATCTAACACAAGCAAAACAAAATCTGAATAAAGGCTTACTTTCCAATAGGGTTTTGGTTGTTTGATAAGTTGATGGTTGGAATTGGGGCGCCGGGCTCATGGCCCCGGCTGGTTTTGGCATTGGCTGTGTGCCTCACACCAGCTCTTGTCAGTGTTGTGGCTGAAAAGTATGATGATGGCAGTCCAATTTCCGCATGAAATGGTTGGTGGCCGGGCCCACCTGACCATTATGAGGCCCCTGAATGGCCAAAGACACCTGAACATCCAAGGAAGTACCCACCTTATGCTTACAAGTCACCTCCACCACCATCTCCTTCTCCTACACCTCATTATGTGTACAAGTCTCCACCTCCGCCGTCATCTGCACCTCCTCCTCCCTATGTGTACAACTCCCCCCTCGGTCGTATGTTTACAAGTCTCCTCCACCACCTCCACCATACATTTATAAGTCTCCACCACCTCCATCACCACCCACCATATGTGTATAAGTCACCACCACCTCCATCTCCCTCACCACCTCCTCCATACGTTTACAAGTCTCCACCACCTCCATCACCTTCACCGCCTCCTCCATACCTTTATAAGTCCCCACCACCTCCATCGCCCTCACCACGTGCCCCATACATTTACAAATCTCCTCCTCCACACTGACCATCTCCACCCACTCCTTACATATATTCATCCCCACCACTTCCACACATTACTACTAAGCTTAACTATCAAAATACTACCCCTGTAAGGAATAAGGAAGGCATCAAGTTCAGTTCCGAAAATTGAAGCTACTAAATATAAATGAACAATGTGATTCGTCTATCAATTTCATATCTTATTCATCATTTGTAATGTACCATGTGATATTAATATACAATACACATGTCTTATGACATAACATGGTGCAAACAAAATGAAATAATTCTCAACAAATATGCACTTAAATGAGTTCATAATCTTTAAATGTAAGTTAATCATCCATCGTATAAATTGCATACTGAAATTCTTATGTCTGTCCTATTGTGACTGTTCCACTGTTTTGTATTACGTATTTCGCAATACTCAAACGGATAGTGTTTCAATAGTTGTTAGTAACAGAACAAACGGTACTCAGGAAGTTTCTCTGAACCCCAAGTGGAAAACACTTCACTATCAAATGGTCAAGTTCAATAGATCTTACGTAACAAGACTCCCTCTGTTACCGCTATGTTGTTGCACCATAGTGAATGCGTCTGACTCCCTCAGACAGAGATCCCTCTCTAGTCCACCTCGATCTGCCTCCAGTAGATCGAAAGTTCTCCTCCCGATAACACCAGCACTCCTTGATCTATCTCCCACAGATCGTAAGTTCTCATCCCAAGAACACCAGCACCTCACCTGTTGCTTTTACAGACTGTTCGTACAATAATGAAAAACCTATAGTTGAGTTAGCTCTACTTCCGCCCGATCTTCAATGATGATGAGCTCACTCCTAATGTGTTCTTCCCCACGAATTTGATCTTAGCTTATGGGATTTTCGATGCTTCTTCACCTCCCAGGTTCTCTCCTTTTATAATCTCTTATCATCTGCCATGTTGATCATCGGGATCCATCAAATATACACATCGGATTCTTGCGTATATTAGGCAACGAATATTATGATGATCATGCATCCCAATCTTCCGTATATCCAATGATCATACTTTCCTAATGTGCATCCCAATCTTCCGTATATCCAGGCCACCTCGAGATCTCATCATAATCTTCTGTATATCCTTAATTCTATTTTAGGAAACCCGAGCAAAACAATATTCACTGATAATCTGACTATGCCCGCCTCTATTCAGGCTAACTCTGGCTCACCAACTGAATCAAGCTTGAGCTTTCTTGGTCTTGTAAATCTTGTTGGTCTGTTCCAACACCTCTGATACAGATTACAGACTTTTGACTGATATAGGCTCCGTTTGCCAAAAACATGCCACACACATCCATGGGACACATAAATTTAATACATACTTTAATTCTCCACTATGGATCCAAAAGCAGAACACACCCCGGATCTCAGAAAGTTATTCTAGAATATCAGGCATAAGGATACTTACTAACATACCATATCAAAGATAGACATACATTGTGTTAAGATGCCTTGAATTAGCCGTACATATTTTGGGCTCATTTTACCTGCCCATTATGATTAGAGTTTTAGTTGTACCACCATATATATCCTTGTAACCCTACTGCAAAAATAGGCTCGCTTCACAAAATAAAATATGTTTTTACTGCCCATGAAGAAAGCCAACACACTTTTGGTGAATGATCAGTCGATTATCGATAGAATATTCACTCGTTTATAATGAATTTATGTTTGTTTTACGAACTTTTTATTATCATTTTACCACATTACTCATTTTTTTAGATCAAATTCTATTAAGTTAAAGCCTTGTAGTTTTTTTGGAGTAAATTAAGGCAAAATAAAAAATTCAGACGAAGATAGACCAAATATGGGCAGATTGACCTATTTAACTTCAAAATCTTTTGGAGTGTACGATACTTGTCCGATTGTAACGTGTTATAGCTTGTTGGAAAGCTAACTCAAAGGGCTACAACTTTGTTGCTTACACAAAGATGAAGTTCGAAGGTTTAAATGGTCAAATAAGCTAGAAAAGTTAGAATCAATTTGCAGAGTGAGCAACAGCCTTTATTGCCCATATCGGTCATATCAATCAAGCGATACGAGCGATATGACCAAAACTAAAAAACCTGCCCTTACGGAGCTCGTATTGACACGTGATATGGGTAATTCACCCCAAAATGTAGAAATCGAGGCAACAAATAGAAAAGATGCATTTTCAAGAATCTGAATCCGAAAATTAAGAATCTTAACCTAACTTGCAGACAATCACGACGAAGAACAAGAGGCACGACGGAGATTGAAAATTTGACATTGTAGTGAAACAATTTTCGCAACTTCTTGCTTCTTTTCTGATGTTCTTTAACCCAATGTATTCTTGTTGCCTTACAATGAATCGAGAGTAGTCGTATTTTTCTAGGATCCAACGAATCCCGTGTGGCATGAATTCTTTTCATAAGATTTAATGTAGACTTTATTTAGAATTATACGTATGTGTTTGATCATACATCGCTTAATGTTATGTTCTATGCGAATATGTCGTAAGGATAATTAAGTTAAGAACCAATATCACAGTAATTGAGGCAATTAACCAGAATTATGTAGGATTGATGCCTAATCGTAGTAGCAATGCTGGTAGTATATGGTTTAATATGAGAGTTAACATCGCCTGTTTGAAAAATACTTTCTTAAAGTGTAACTAACTTAATTAATAGTCACCAACATTGAGTGGATATTGACGGTTAGGAACAACCGAGTGCATGCCTTACTAGAGGGACTCGTAGTACAAGATGTACTGCGTAGTAATGAACCAGGAGTGTCTTGCTTACTTTGAGTGTACATTATTTATTCACATTCATCGTATAATTTGAGTAATAATATGTTTTACTGCATGGATTGCATGAATGCACACGTGTAAAGTATGATCCTGAAATGATTTCTTTTATAGTACAAATCTCAATATTTACATTAGATATATTAGGAGTCTAGTTTACATATTTGTTAGATTAGAATATCTAAACAAAGGCATTATCTTCTTGCATAGTATATATACGCATTTGCTGCTTGGATCGATCCTTGCACTTACCAAGGCTATAAATCTTGTTTGACTGCAACTTGACTCCTGAAACATAAATTGATAATATAAAAGGTTTAAATATAAGTATGTCAGTGAACCACGTTAAATCTTTGTGTTTGTCTGTTTCTCTATTGTTTATTGACGCGCGTCGTTGTGCGCGCCAAACTTGTAATTTATATCTCCAAGCTCTAACTAGTGTAGCGGCAAGCAAGGGTCGAACCCAAGAAATTTGACTGCGAAGCGGTTTCCTGTAAATGGTCGCAAGAACGAATGTAAGAAAATTGTAAATGACAATCGAGAGAAATATTCAGCTCAGGGAATTCAATAGTGACTGTTACCATTGACTTCTAAAGATATGATTTTATTCAAACGTTTGGTCACTCCGACAAAGGTAATAACCTAAAGTATCCCGACAAAGGTAATACTAAGCCTAGATTCTACTACTTGTTTCCACGACAAAGCTTCGACAAGAGTTAATAATCATAATTGATGAGCGGATAGTTTCACGACAAAGTATACGGTAACTGTGCAATACAATTCATGCAATTTAAGATCCAGAACTTACGATTGAATAGAAAAATGCATTAAATCCAAGTCTCAAACATGAATGTCACTAACTGAAAATCCCTAAACTGAAACAGAAATTTAGCTACTCATAGGCATAACTGAAAAATACATTAAACTGAAAAGAATGAAAATACTGTTCACGATCACTGTTCACGCTGGAATCCAAAATTTCGTCCGTCCATCTCTTCCAAAACTCTGTCTCGTCCCCAAACTCTGTCTCGTCCAATTTCTGTGTGTCAAAAACTCTTTGTCGTCAAAACTGCCGTCTCCCTCTCCTCCTCGAAACCCTAATTGAGATTGGGTTCTAAAAATTGATTTCGGGCCGCGAGCCCGATTGCTGACGTCATCATAAGATGACCGCGCCCCAAGAAGACATTAGCTCGCGCGCCCGGGGATGACATTAAGTTACGGCGCGCGGTGCTAATGTTGTCTGCTGGCGCCGAACTCACTGAGATGCGCACCCATTTCCTTCGATGTCGATTTTCTCCCTAAAAACACCATTTTGAGTCGCAAGTCTCTTTTCATGTATTCCGAACACCTGAAATGCAAAAAATACTAAGAAGTAACTGTTCACATAAAAACATGTCGAAATAGTTGGGTTTAAACGGTTTAGCGAGTCGTATAAATACGCCCCATCAAACCACCCCACACTTAAACTTGTTCGTCCCGAACAAGAACAAAAGCAAGACTCGCGACACCAAAGCAATTATAACATGCCAACGACTAAACACTGACTTTACTTGAGATGTCGTCACTAATCAGTTCAACAATATATGCTCACATTCATTCTTCAATAAAGATCAGCGAGAAACTACAATGATACATGTTACCTGAGATGTCAAGATGGAATGCCAATGGATGACTGGGAGATAGCCCTCTTTAGACTCCTGACTCCATTCTTAAGCTCGAGGTCATAGTCACGCGCATACGCTGAGTTCGCTTTTTCTAGCACGTGAGAAATCCAAGCTACGAGGAACTCAACTTTTTTTATTCTTTTCTTTGGTAGGATAGCTTTTGAAACTTTCTTGTTTTGTTTGGTCCGAAGACTTCACTCAACTCGATTGCCCTTTTTTCTGATTTTTTTTCCTTTCACGTTTGATTGAATTTTTCTTTTTGAGCTTTGCTCTTCAATGTGAATCGCTTGTCCCCCTTTTTTCTTTTGAACCGTTCCAATCATCGCCTTCGAATAACAGCATATGGAGCGCGTCCCGCTCTTTCTCATCATTATCCTTTCAGTGCGAGGCAAGACAAGGGTTACCCACCCATTCCCGGTTACTAGGACTAGAGATAGGACGGCTTGTTTTCCCGTCCCACCATTGCATAAACGCTGCAATGATGAAGTGAAAGTCTCACCCCTCATAACTTGAAACGCCAACCTCCACAAACTCAGCGCGCTACGCGACTAATCCCCTGAACCTTTGAATGTTTGCCAAGTCCCTCTAAGACAATTTCTATCAACTCCACATCATGTAATATCTCAACTCAAAGGAACATATAACATCACGTAACTAGCATCATAATACTGCAGAAATCATGCAAATCATACATATCAAAACCTCATAGCATCGAACATCATCTCATGAAATCACAGTGTTTTCTTCATAGCATAAAAACTGGCAGCATATAGTGGCACGAAATCAGCAACATTGCAACACCTAAAAATTTTAAAAAAAAAACGTGCTCTAGCCACTACTAATGCAAGCTAACAAAAGTAAACGTGCTGACACATACTAACTCTCCCACCCCACACTTTTGAAACAAACCGTGTCCTCACGGTACAATAAGATCATCGGGAAGGGTAGTCATGTAAGATTCAAAAGAAAAAAACGAAACAAATAAGAAATGCACAAGAAAACTATCCTAACTCAGCAAGTTAAGCTCCCCATGCACACATTAAGTGGTGCGCCCCAAGCATACATTAGCAGTGCTAATGTATGAACCCGGAGCGGAACTAATGTTGCCTTGGGCCGCCGTATACACTGAGGTACGCTAAAAATGAAAATAAATAAATAAAAATCGGGTTGCCTCCTGCAAAGCGCACTTGTTTAACGTCGTTGGCTCGACGGTACCTCTCATCCTCAATCGTTCACCGGCCAGCCAACTCTAACTCCTTATCAGGTGGGACATCCTCTCCAAACGGAACATCTTTTAGAAAAAGTCGAGACACTGGCAATGAGGTCTTCAAGAATCCTTTAATGAACCTGCGATAAAATCTGACAAATTTGTGATAAAATCCAGCATATTCAAGGAAAGACACGATACCTCGCTGGTCAGTAGGAAAAGGCACCGCATCCTCAATGACGTCCATCGCATGTATTCCTGCAATGTTAGGTGGGTGCTGCATAGATTTATACATGTTAAAATGAATTACTTCCCTGTCCACCTCCATGGAGAGATCACCCGTGAATGTATCGGTCTTCGTCTTCGCGGTCACCATGAAGGGTCTCCCAAGTAAGACGGGCGAAGTGTCTATCGCATCACCCTCCATTTTCATGACATAAAAATCTGCAAGGAGTGCAAGCTTTCCTACATGCACTAATACGTCAACAACTATACCCTCTGGCTTACTATATGATCTATCCGCTAGTTGAAGAATAAAGTCAGTGGGTTTCAGAGGACCAATACGCAAGGCTCGATATAGAGAGTAAGGCAACACATTAATCGAGGCACCCAAATCCAACATACAGTTATCGACTTCGAATTTACCAATCCTGCATGAAATAGTAAACTTACCTAGATCCTTCCGTTTTGGCGCTACCTTACACTGAAGAATGGCTGAGTTGTGCTCCTCCTCAGGTTTTAGTTCTCTTCCTCGGTTAGTACACAATTCCTTAAGGGCCTTTGCATATTTCGGGATCCGCCTTATTGCGTCGAGGAGTGGGGTTGTGATCCCAACTCTGCTGACTAGCTCCAATAAAATTTGAGACACTGCTGGATCCTCCCTAGGTCTCGATGCCGCACAGGAAATAGAAAAGGTGAGTCAGAACGGCGAAATTCGGTATTCAAGTCAGGGAGTACCGCGCCGGGAAAAGACGTTATGTCGCCGCAACACAAAAAAAACAAAAAAAAATAATCGAAAACTAAATAAAAAAAAGAAAAGGAAAAGAAACTCTTTTCACTGTAGCAGTTCCCCGGCAACGGCGCCAAAATTTGACTCGCGTCGTTGTGCGCGCCAAACTTGTAATTTATATCTTCAAGCTCTAGCTAGTGTAGCGGCAAGCAAGGGTCGAACCCAAGAGAACTGACTGTGAAGCGGTTTCCTGTAAATACTGAACTAAAGGGGAGTAAATGGTCACAAGAACGAATGTAAGAAAAGTGTGAATGACAATCGAGAGAAATATTCAGCTCAGGGAATTTAATAGTGACTGTTATCATTGACTTCTAAAGATATGATCCTATTCAAACGTTTGGTCACTCCGACAAAGGTAATAACCTAAAGTATCCCGACAAAGGTGATACTAAGCCTAGATTCTACTACTTATTTACACGACAAAGCTTCGACAAGAGTTAATAATCAGAATTGATGAGCGGATAGTTTCACGACAAAGTATACGGTAACCGTGCAATACAATTCATGCAATTTAAGATCCAGAACTTACGATTGAATAGAAACATGCATTAAATCCAAGTCTCAAACATGAATACCACTAACTGAAAATCCCTAAACTGAAACAGAAATTTAGCTACTCATAGGCATAACTGAAAAATGCATTAAACTGAAAAGAATAAAAATACTGTTCATGATCACTGTTCACGCCGGAAATACTGTTCACGCCAAACTCCAAAATTTCGTCCGTCCGTCTCTTCCAAAACTCTGTCTCGTCCTAAACTCTGTCTCGTCCAATTGCTGTGTGTCAAAAACTCTCTGTCGTCAAATGTCGTCTCCCTCTCCTCCTTGAAACCCTAATTGAGATTGGGTTCTAAAGGTTGATTTCGGGCCGCGGGCCCGATTGCTAACGTCATCATAAGCTGACCGCGCCCCAAGAAGACATTAGCTCGCGCGCCCAGGGAAGACAATAAGTTGCGGCGCGCGGTGCTAATGTTGCCTGTTGGCGCCGAACTCACTGAGATGCGCACCCATTTCCTTCGATGTCGATTTTCTCCCTAAAAACACCATTTTGAGTCTCAAGTCTTTTTTCATGTATTCCGAACACCTGAAATGCAAAAAACACTAAGAAGTAACTATTCACATAAAAACATGTCAAAATAGTTGGGGTTAAACGGTTTAGCGAGTTGTATAAATACGCCCCATCAAACCACCCCACACTTAAACTTGTTTGTCCCGAACATGAACAAAAGCAAGACTTACGACTCCAAAGCAATTATAACATGCCAACGACTAAACACTGACTTTACTTGAGATGTCGTCACTAATCAGTTCATCAATATATGCTCACATTCATTCTTCCATAAAGATCAGCGAGAAACTACAATGATACATGTTACCTGAGATGTCGAGATGGAATGACAATGGATGACTGGGAGATAGCCCTCTTTAGACTCCTGACTCCATTCTTTAGCTCGAGGTCATAGTCACGCGCATACGCTGAGTTCGCTTTCTCTGACACGTGAGAAATCCAAGCTACGAGGAACTCAACTTTTTTTATTCTTTTCTTTGGTAGGATAGCTTTTGAAACTTTCTTGTTTTGTTTGGTCCGAAGACTTCACTCAACTCGATTGCCCTTTTTTTCCTGATTTTTTTTCCTTTCACATTTAATTGAATTTTTCTTTTTGAGCTTTGCTCTTCAATGTGAACCGCTTGTCCCCTTTTTTTCTTTTGAACCGTTCCAATCATCGCCTTCGAATAACAGCATATGGAGTGCGTCCCGCTCTTTCTCATCATTATCCTTTCAGCGCGAGGCAAGATAGGGGTTACCCACCCATTCCCGGTTACTAGGACTAGAGATAAGACGGCTTGTTTTCCCGTCCCACCGTTGCATAAACGCTGCAATGATGGAGTGAAAGTTTCACCCCTCATAACTTGAAAAGCCAACCTCCACAAACGCAGCGCGCTACGCGACTAATCCCCTGAACCTTTGAATGTTTGTCAAGTCCCTCTAGGACACTTTCTATCAACTCCACGTTCTGTAATATCTCAACTCAAAAGCACATATAACATCACGTAACTCGCATCACAAAATTTTAGAAATCATGCAATATCATACATATCAAAACCTCATAGCATCAAACATCATCGCATAAAATCACAGTGTCTTCATCGTAGCATACACAAATCTGAGAAAAAAATGTGCCCTAGCTAATACTAATGCATGCTAATAAAGATAAACGTGCTGACGACAAACTCTACTACCCCACCCCACACTGTTGAACACACCCATGTCCTCACGGATCGACTTATGCTCAAGGGCGGGTCATGCAACACAACCAAATAACAAAAATGACAAAGAAAGAAATAAAAAAGAAAGAAAACAGAAACTCCCCTAGAACTCGGCAGAGCCGTCCGTGGATCCGCTGGGGGATGAGGGAGACGCCCGCGCAATCACGTACTCCGGAGGGATCGGCTGCCCTGGGACCCACCCTGGTGGTGCTGGTACTGGCTGCGTCCCAGGCGGCAAGAAATAATCCAACACCCTATAGGCTTTGAATGCTGCGTCCAACTGTGACTGGGCGAAGGCTGGTGGTGGCTGCTCACCATCTGTGGGTGCTCTCCTATGCGCAGCTCTCGTGGAGCCAGCAGCTGACGACTCAGCCTTCTCTATCACTGCTGGCTACCTGCGGCGCCTGCCCGTCGGTAGCGGGTCATGGAACCTCTTATCCAAATGATAAGACCAGGCAAACTGATCAGGCCGTCGCGGACGAGTCGTGATAGCCCGCATCACTACAAAAGCCTCCCACGTGAGGAATGTCGGTGGGATAAGATGGTGCGAGTCCAAGACGGGCTGACCATGCAAACGGCGCAACATATAGGTGATAAGCCCTCCGCAGTATATATCTCCACACGACAATCTCCTCTTCCAGAACTTGCCCAACACATCAACAAAATCGAGAGCTAACTGATGATGGCAGCAATGTAACACACGCATCTAGTATGAGGGCAATTTGTCGCCCCCATTGTCTCGCCCGAAGACTGACCCGGAGAGGAGCTTCTGGAGGTAAAAATAGGCCGGCTCAAGAAGAGTGCGCGCCTTGCTGGCGCTAGGGCTGTACTCCCTCGCATCCGAAGAGAGGTCGAGCCAAGTAGGGTAAAATCGGGACTCCTGCATCGCCCAGTTGCAGATATCTACCTGCCATCCAAATAAACCACGCAACTGCGGTGGGTGAGTGATATAATACGGGCCGCGGTGCCTGTATCGGATACCGAGGTTGTCTGCGCGGCCCATATAGTTAAATGACGCCAGAAACTCCCGAACGTCTTCTACGTCCGTCTCTAATCGGATGGTCAAGAGTCCAAGCCAACCAGCTCCTGTGAGCAACTGTAATACGCGATCGTATAGTCCGCTAGTCCGTAAGAACTCTTCATCGACAAAAGTACTAGCACCGCACTACTTCCAAGAGATCTATTCGTAAAGTTCCTCGTGAAATTCACAGCGTCTCAGTTAGGCAGATTTGTGAACAAGCAGTTGCTGCAGCACACTCTTGTTCACTCGGAAATTGTCTCAGCAAACAATGAACAAGACAGAAGTTTGTTCACCCAGTTCGGCCAACTGCCTACGTCTGGGGAGGACTATTCTCCAGTTCTCAATCCACTAAACACTAAGGTCTCCAAGTACACTCGGTTACACCTCCACGCAACCTATGCTACTTAACCTTGTGTGGATCACTTGACACAATCAGAACAGGCTCTGACTTGTGTCTGCACATCCTCTACAAATGTCAATCTAGAATAGCTACAAACTTCTCAAGACTCAGCCTATTCTAAACTACACTCACTCAATAGGGTTACTGTAGCAACTGCTGTAACACACAGCTGAAGCACAATTGTCCGCGTCGCTCCAAAGCCTTCTGCCTAGCCGTTCGAACGATTCCACGAGCGCTGCACACTCTGGAATACTCCCCCTCACTCAGTGACCACCTGCCACTAGCGAGAACCACCGCTTAGACACTCGACCGAGCCACACACCCGTCAGTTCTTCCGCGGCTGCCCTTGATCAACCAACAAGCACACCTGCTTTGAATTGGCTTCCAGATCAAGTTTGAATCAGACTCTGCAAGTCCTGATTCCCTTCTGCTTCTGTCACCACAGCTCTGCGCTCACGCTCTCCTCTCGGGTGATGATCGAAGAATTCATCCGCCACTTACCAAAATTGCTCTCTCTGAATTCTGTGTATGCACTCGTGTATCCCTCAGCTTCGATCAACCCTTCTGCTCTAAACACCTTCTTCTTAAATAGCAGCACCAGCTTTAAGCAATGTCCAGGTTTAGGCAATGTCCCAAAAAGAACAATTATCTCCTAAAATCTAGGAGATTAGATTTGATTTTTATCTTCAATGCAAAACTCCTTCTCTGAGTAGGAAACCTCACTGGAATATACTCCACAGCATTTTAGAAATTCTTCAGATGATCTCCGTAGAGTTTCCAGCCCTTCTAGACAAGCCCAGGTTGCTGCTGCTTCTCGGACAGATGATGCAGCCACTTGAACAAGCTCCTACTATAGCATCCCCTGCTGTAGCTACTCCTTGTTCACTTGTGCTGGAGTTGTTTGCTGCTGCTGGAATTTCCTAAATGCATTAGGAAACAATCCCATCAATTTTAAAGAAGATCCTCCAAGATCTCTACAAGATCATATCTCCTAATTCGTAGGAGTTTTGATTTTCCAATCAAATCTTTACTCAACAAGTCTGCCCTTGTTCCTGAGAAACACTCCAGAAAATATTCTCCTGAATATTCAGCTCTTTCCGGAAGCCCTTCGGTCCACTGATTTGTTGTTTGAACGCAATCTCCGAGAAAGCTTTGAATTTCTGCTACAGCATTTTAGCTCCAGCATCTGCTGTAGCACTTGCAGCTTTTCTGCCTTGTATACATGCACTGGATTTCTGAAGGAGAGCTGATCTTCTGCTACTGAACTTCTGCTCCAGAGATTGCTATAGCACTTGCTTACTACATTGCTTGAGTACTGAGATAGTCACTCTGACCAGATTGCACAAGCTGATGTCTTCATGATCTCTTCCAGATTTCTGAGCGCCCCAAGGCAACATTAGGTGGCGCGCCTGGTGAAGACATTAAGCTCAGGCGCCACTTAATGTCTTCATCTGGAGCGCCACTTAATGTCTTCATCTGGAGCGCGACTTACTGAGCTTGCTCACTCTGGAATGCTCTTCATCAGCTGTTTTCTTTCCATACTTGCTGTAGCAGGCTCTAGTGCACTTTGTAGGAGTTTGTCAATGATGCCACATACCTTAACAATCTCCCCCTTGGCATTTTGACAAAATCCAAGAACCCTTCTAATCTTAGGCAATCCTCCTCTCATCTTTGAACTCCTTCTTTTGAAGCTTCCTCAGCTTCAATCTTCAGGGGATGTTGTAGCAACTTCTTGCGCTTGTTTTGTCAAGGATGTCATTACCTTAACACCTCGAATGTAGGCTCTCCGTTTGGTGCCATCTTGAAAAAAAAAATCGAAACAAGTGCGTATGTGATGTTAGTCAACGCATGTCAAGGAATGGAGCGCCGGAAGAAGACATTAGGGGGCGCGGTCAACGAGTTAATGTCTGCTACCGCCGCGCGGATAATGTTCTCACCCGGCGCGCGGTTTCTGCAGATTCAAACGAAGAACAGCCATGAACCCTAATCGATTTCAACCCCCAAAATTAACACCCTAAATCGAAACCCTAGCACCCCAGAACATGTATGAGTAACCTGCAACCACCAGAAACATCCAATATTTCCCGAAATTGCGGATCAAGCCTAAACCCTAAAACTCCCAAAACTTGACAAACATCCAATATTTGGCACGAATTGAGTGTGGGATGGAATGAAAACGTACCTGGAATGTTTAAGCAGTTAGAGAACGCCCTGATAATATAGTGAAACCGAGATTTCGCAAGAACGAATGTAAGAAAAATGTGAATGACAATCGAGAGAAATATTCAGCTCAGGGAATTCAATAGTGACTGTTATCATTGACTTCTAAAGATATGATCCTATTCAAACGTTTGGTCACTCCGACAAAGGTAACAACCTAAAGTATCCCGACAAAGGTGATACTAAGCCTAGATTCTACTACTTGTTTCCACGACAAAGCTTCGACAAGAGTTAATAATCAGAATTGATGAGCGGATAGTTTCACGACAAAGTATACGGTAACCGTGCAATACAATTCATGCAATTTAAGATCCAGAACTTACGATTGAATAGAAACATGCATTAAATCAAAGTCTCAAACATGAATGTCACTAACTGAAAATCCCTAAACTGAAATCGAACTTTAGCTACTCATAGGCATAACTGAAAAATACATTAAACTGAAAAGAATAAAAATACTATTCACGATCACTGTTCACGCCGGTGACACTGTTCACGCTGGAATCCATTGTTCACGCCGGAATCCAAAATTTTGTCCGTCCGTCTCTTCCAAACTCTGTCTAGTCCAATTTCTGTGTGTCAAAAACTCTTTGTCGTGAAAACTGCCGTCTCCCTCTCCTCCTCGAAATCCTAATTGAGATTGGGTTCTAAAAATTGATTACGGGCCGCGGGCCCGATTGTTGACGTCATCATAAGATGACCGTACCCCAAGAAGACATTAGGTGGCACGCCCGGGAAAGACATTAAGTTGCGGCGCGCGGTGCTAATGTTGCATGTTGGCGCCGAACTCACTGAGATGCGCACCCATTTCCTTCGATGTCGATTTTCTCCCTAAAAATACCATTTTGAGTCGCAAGTCTCTTTTCATGTATTCCGAACACCTGAAATGCAAACAACAGTAGAAGTAACTGTTCACATAAAAACATGTCGAAATAGTTGGGTTTAAACAGTTTAGCGCGTCGTATAAATACGCCCCATCATTTATTCTTTGTTTGTTGATTACATTGCATCCGTCACAAAAAACTGGTATCAAGAGCTGGGTTTTACAATTTGGCAAAGAAGAAGTCTAGTATTTAACATGAAGATCGACATGTTCAACGAGAAGAATAGTTTCAGTCTACGTGTTGGCCCTTAAGGGCATTCTGTGGTAGGATGAGAGTCTGAGTTGGAAGAAGAAGAGTCTAAGTATATTTTACATGGTGTGGCAGGAAGGTAGTATGAGTACATCTGATACATTTTTGGTGCATCTGGAACATCTGTTATTTGTTAAGAGATTCAAGTCTAGGTGGAGAATGAGCATGGGTACATCTGTTTGTGACACTTTTTAGTGCATCCGGTACATCTGATATTTGGGAAAGGATTCAAGTCAAGGTGGCAAATGAATCTGAGTACATCTGGTACTTTATTGATGCATTTAGTACATCTGTTATCTAGGAAAGTGATAATGTTGTATGGCATTCGATTGACAAAACCAGCACAAGTGAACAAGCCCAGTGCTCAAGCAGCTGCTATAGCAGGAGCTGTAGCAGCAGATCAGCATTCTTCTTGGAGGCTTTCAAAAGATGAACAAGGAGTAGTAGAGTGACGGGGAGCTTCTAATTATTCAGATAGAATATTACAGTGGAGATTCCCGTATCCAGGTGAAGATTTGGTTGTGGAAGATTTGTTTCTCCAATCAAATTTAATCTCCTACAAATTAGGAGATTTTGTTGTTTTAAGGAACTTCCAAAAGTGTGATTTGGTTCTTGATCAGTTGAGTACTTAAGGAGGGCAAGGTCAGTGCAGAAAGGGCGTGCAAAGAATAGAGAAAGCTTGAGAGCACATACACAGAGAGTCTACATATCGCAACGAGAGTCGGGGAGTCACGAAGAGTAGAGCGTGCGTGCAGAGCTGAGTGACTGAAGTAGAGGCTGATCGAGACTTGCAGAGTCTGATCAGAGCTTGATCATAGAACCAATTCAGAGCAGGACGAGCTTGTTGGTTGATCAACACGGGCCGCAAGGAACTCGGACAATCTGCAGAAGGCCATGTCTCGCAAGTGACAGACGGTCACTGAGTTAGGGGGAGTATTCCAGAGTGTGCAGCGCTCGTGGAGAGTTCGATCGGCTCGGCGGAAAGCTTTGGAGCAACGCAGACAGAACCTACACCAGCTAATTGCTTCAGCGGGTGCTATAGCAAACCTAAGGTCACGTTGTACTAGTTAGAATAGGCCGAGTCTGTGGGATCAGAGGTAGAGCTATTCTGCATTGGTTCAAGTGAGTAGATGTTCGTGAAACACAAGTCAGAGCGTGTTATGTTTGTGTGTGATCGATTAGCTAAGGTTGAGTAGCATAGGTTGCGTGGAGTCGAACTGTGTTGTACAACAAACCTTGAGACTAGTGAATTGAAAGACTGAGGTTCAGTCTTTCCCAGAGGTATGCACTTGGCCGAACTGGGTGAACAAATTATTGTTCATTGTTTTATCTTGCTGCAAAAGATCCGTCGGTACACAATCTGCAACTCAGAGACGCTGCGAATTTCAATTGGTATCAGAGCCGGAGCTCAACACACAGAGTAAAGATGCTCAAAGCAATTGATGAAAGATCCTGGAGAGCGGTTGTGGCCGAATGGTCTCCTCCCATAACAATGGATCAGAAGGGAATTACTCGAAAGAAGCCTGAAGAACAATGGACTGCTGAAGAGGATGCTGCAGCAACCGGTAACTCAAAAGCACTGAATGCTATTTTTGCTGCAGTAGATGCTAATAATTTCAGGTTGATCTCCAATTGCGACATTGCAAAACAAGCCTGGAAAATCTTGCAAGTAGCTCATGAAGGAACTAACAAAGTAAAGACATCCAGGATGCAGATCATTACTTCTCCGTTTGAAAGCCTAAAGATGCAAGAAGAGGACTCCATCACTGAGTTCAATGTTAAGCTGTGTGACTTGTCAAACGAAGCTCATGCTCTTGGAGAACCAATTCCCGAAGAAAAGCTTATAAGGAAGATGCTTAGATCACTGCCCACCAGATTTGACATGAAGGTGACAGCCATTGAAGAAGCTCAGAATGTCAAGCACATGAGACTAGAGGAGCTGATTGGATTCCTCAAACAGTTTGAGATGAAGCTGGTCAAGGAAGACACATCTCCCAAAAGCAAGAGTGTTGGATTGAAAGCAGAAACAGAAGAGAAGAAGCCTTCATCTGATGATCAACTGAGTCTGCTGGTGAAAAACCTTGGTAAGCTCTTGAAAAACATGGAAACAAAATCTGGCCAGACCTCATCCTCTCGAAGGAAATCCAGAAGGGGTGGAGGAAATTAGAGAAGAGGGAAGGAACCAACCCAGGATGAAGACGAGAGGAAAGAGAAAAGAAATGGGATTCAGTGCTGGAACTGTGAAGGATATGGACACCGAGAAGCTGACTGCACCAGCAAACCAATGAAGAGCACCGAGCAAAGAAGCAACAACTCTCTGTCAGAAAATAGGAGTGAAGATGATACCGACCACAACGGAGATGAATGTCACATCGTTAGATCCAGATCCTTCAGACGACTGGACAGTCACTCTGGGAAAGGAGGTATGTGAACAAGAACTTGCTACAGCAACCCCTGTATCAACTTCAGACTGTGGAGAAATGGCCTACACACAGACCCCGAAGATGTTATATCTGTGGTCACATGGGGCACATTAAGAAGAATGCTTGTCTACTTCAACTTGGCTAAACCTTCCTAAAACCGCTGGGCAACAGAGAAGAGACAGAACCATGCATATTGCCTTGGTCAGCACAGCTAGAACCACACATGAAGAAAGCTGGTACTTTGATAGTGGATGCTCGGGACATATGACTGCAGAGAGAACCTTCCTAAAAAATGTTATACCCTGCTCAGAACACCATGTTAAATTTGGAAATGGCCTGAAAGGTAGAGTTCTGGGAAAGGGGACCCTGGCTGTAAAAGGTCTACCTACACTGAAAAATGTAATGCTTGTGGACGGATTAAAGGCAAATCTCATAAGCATCAGCCAGCCTTGTGATGGGACACACCAGGTAAAATTCACTCAAAACTCCTGTCAGGTTTACAACAATGTGGGAGAGTGCATAATGCAAGGAACCAGATCAAAGAACAACTGGTATCTTCTTAAAATTGATGCAGGAAACTCTTCACCAGCAACATGCTATCCAACATAGAAGAAATGAATCTGTGGCACAGGAGGTTGGGTCACATTAACCTAAGAACTCTGAAGAAGATTGCTGCAAAAGGCTTGGTTAGGGGAGTTCCAGAAATCAAAGGAGAAGTAAGCACGATTTGTGGAGAATGTCAGATAGGCAAGTAGAAAAAGGCCTCTCACCCCAAAACTACCAACATCAACACTGTCAAACTTCTACAACCATTACACATGGACCTGATGGGACCGATGGAAGTAGAGAGCCTTGGAAAGAAGAGGTACGCATTTGTTTGAGTGGATGATTATTCAAGATTCACTTGGATTGACTTTATGAGGGAAAATCAGACACTGGAAGAGTTATAGCAACTCTGATATCTTGACTAGAACAAGAGAAGAATCTCAGAATCTCTGCTATCAGAAGTGATCATGGAAGGGAATTTGAGAATGAAACAGTGAACAAGTTCTGCAACCATCGGGGGATCACGCATCAATACTCCTCACCAATCACCCCTCAGCAAAATGGTGTTGTGGAGCGAAAGAATTAAAAAATCCAAGAAATGGCCTGAGTCATGATTCATGCCAAGAAAGTCCCGTTGAGTTTTTGGGCTGAAGCAATGAATACAGCATGCTACATCATCAACAGGGTCACCATACGGAAATATACCAAC
Source organism: Umbilicus rupestris (assembly GCA_963678935.1). NCBI lineage: Eukaryota > Viridiplantae > Streptophyta > Magnoliopsida > Saxifragales > Crassulaceae > Umbilicus > Umbilicus rupestris. Next base: position 4,237,362 of record OY787605.1, read on the forward strand.
CAGACTTGCTACGAACTTTGGAATCAGAAGAAGCTCAAGGTGAAATACTTCCATATATTTGGAAGTGACTGTTACATCCCGAGAGATCGAGAATACAGTAAGAAGCTCGACCCCAAAAGTGACCATGGAACATTCTCGGGTTATTCTGTCAACAGCCGTGCATATCGCATCTACAACAAAAGAACCAAAACAGTGATGGAATCCATCAATATTGTCATTAATGAGGTTGAAGAAGAAATTCCCACCAGTCCAGAGGATGAAGATTCAGACACAGAAGGTGGTCCCAATAACCACAACAAGAGTGAACAAGAAGTGGTGCAAGAAGATGCTACAGCAGATTCTAAAGCAGTAAGCCTGGATCAACCAATAGATGAACGGTCGGATTCTCGACCGATTCTCGAGTGCGTTTATTGATTCTTTTCATTCGTTTTTGGAGTATTATTGATCTTTACGCACTCTATCTTTCTTATTTCAAGACTACTGATCCGCGCGTCGTTGTGCACATCAAATTAATCCTTCCTTCTCCACTTAGTATAGCGGCTAAGTCAGGGTCGATCCCACAAAAAGCAACCAGATTCGCTCTAACTAGTGACCTACACTTATGAAAATTGGGGTGTGAGTGATTGGATTGCGCAAGTGCGCGAATGACAATAGTTAATGCAGGATTTGCACTAGACGTGCGCAGGCAGTAGAGATTAAGTACTATGACTATGAAAAGTATCGGCGCATACAATCCTCTATGAATGTATTCCTTATCATCGACTCTAAACGTCTATAGTTTGATTTACTGAAGTTAGTGTCCGATCAAGGCTTCCTAACATGTGCGCATGTTCCGATCAAAGTTCATGAGCTATTAATTCTTAAAACTAGTCTAAGCAGCTACGAATCCTGTCACAGTAGCAACTGATTATCCTAGCGCGTTACTCCTAGTTGTCACCGTCAAGCTACCAACTAGTTTAACATATAACAAACAAATAGCAAGAGTAAGATTGCGGTTCAAGGCTTCCCCTACTCATGCAACTAGTTGTCAACAGTGTGCACAGAATTAATACAAGCAAACAAACTATGCATTAAGCACAAATCTCAAAGGAAATACTCATAGAATCATGCCCAACCGATACAAAGCGTTTAGCTAGACATGCTAGTAGTAAACATCATAGAAATAGTAAATAATAGCTAAAGTATCCAAGAAAGCAGTAACAAGCAGGTGCGTGCAGGTTGCAGTGTCTCGGCTGGCGCAGTCGGCTAGCGCACGTCCTCACAGCAGCTAGTGTGTTTTTCTATTCTGCCTCTCTCTCGTGTGTGTCTTGATGCCTTTTCGATTATGATCAAACCCTAGCCTTCCTCTCTTTATATACTGCTCATGAGGCCCAAGGACGGCCTTGGCAACTTCCAAATCTGATGGTGTCAAGATTTGGAAACACCACTATCTTGCGCATGGCGCACTGCACACATTGGTTAGCGCAATCGGTCTGCGCACCGTAGTTGACTCTGCCACTTCCTATCCTGTTTGCGCTGCTAGCTCCGCAGGCTGTGTGTTGCGCTCTTTAAACGCTGCCTGTTAGCACATATCCGACTTAGGCCCTCGTTTCGCCCTGGAATACAAAAACACTAAAAACCAGTAATCTTGTACACAAAATAATGCAAACAAGCATGGTGTTAGGATCTAAATAGCGCGTATAAATAGGCTCTATCAAACCCCCCACACTTGCCCTTGTTCGTCCCGAACAAGCACTCAAGCACGGATACAATTACCTCTCTGGAGTCTAGCGCACAGTCTTGCACTCTGGCGCGATTCGCACTACTATTCCCCTTGCGCTGCTCTATCACCTGCGCGCATCTGCCCTCAACAGTTTAATATAATAATTTCGCAATTCGTTACCTCTCAGCTGGGATGAAGATCATTTCGGATGGCTGGGAGACAGCTCTTCATAGGCACCGGGTTGTCAGCTTTCACTTCGAGGACGGGTATATGGTTAATAGCGCAAGCTTCTTCCGGTGCATTATTCTTCCGCGCACTTCCTGGGAACCCGAGCCTTTTTGATGATTTTCTTGTGAATCTTGCGCACGCTGGTACGTATTTGTGCGCATGCTGATTTCTTTTGTAGCGCATATCATCTGCTGGTGTGTTTTCTTTTTGTACAGCTTAACCTATGTTTCCTATGTTCCCAGAACGGTTCCAGTCTCGGCCTCCGGATAGCAGCTATGGAACAACGCTCCGCTCTCCCTCCTCGGTCTATTTGCGCAGGTCAGCGCACGCGTTTACACCCGCGCCCGCCTTCCCTCGCTCGACTTCCAGAGGAAAGGTGGTCTGTTTTCCCACCTCGCCACGCTTTGGGTATTCGCCTTCGGCATCTGCGTGGCTGAGCGCGCTCTCTTGTTCCGAAGGTCGCGAAGCACCGGCCTCCACTAGCGCTCTCGACCATATACCTCACCTTCGAAGCAAAAACGACTAACCGCCTCTCTTAGAGCGTTTCTGTCAACTCCACATCCCCTGTATATCCCAACTAACATGAGCAGAAAAAATGAAAAAAATATACTAAAACAGTTGATAGCAGCGCACGCAAAATGAATAGCGCACTACAAGCTGAAAAGTGTGCGCAACCCGCACACAAGCACACCACTGCTACTATTTTCTTCAACTAAACTAAGCTACACTACAAGGCTAAAAATGTGAAATGTAAATGTAACGCTCCCCCCCACACTTAAACAGAGACGTGTCCCCACGACTCCTGCTCAAGCGCAACGGAGAGCGCACACATGCATGCAAGCAAAACAAAGAATATAAGAAAGAAAAACATATAGTCAGCGCAGCAACAATATAGTCAGGGGTCACAAAATATTCAGCACAATATAGCAACATGGAGCAATAGTTTTCAAAGCAGAAAATAAGAAACCACCCGAAAGAAATGCGCGCCTCACTGCAGCCCTAGATATCCTCAGAGCTGGACTCAGCCGCGGATCCGTGCGCCTCCTCATCTGAAGAATCGGTCTCATACTCGGTACTGGAGGCTGGCGGCACTACAAAAACGGCGGCGGGCTGAGCCAAGAGGTCGTCCTCTGAGATAGGGTCCCATAGTGAATCTGAGCTGGAACTTATGATGGGATCGGCTTCAGGGGACCTCTGAATAGAAGGCTGTGCAGGGGGTGCTGCAGGTGCTGGTACTGGGTCTACTGCTGGGGTGGGCTCTGCTGCATGGACCGGGGACTGGGTAGGAGGGCTGGCTGGCTGGCGCGGCTCGCTGGGGGATCCTGGAGGCGGTCTACGCAGACTGAGGAGAGGGGGGATAGAATCTCCAAATCTCCACCCTGATGGTGGGCTCATGCTCAAATCTGCCCCCTTGGGCGCTAAATACTCGAGCACGCGCATGACGTTGAACATCATGCACTGCTCCTCTGATACCTCCTCAGGCGCCTCCTCTACTTCTGTCCTAGGGCGCTTTCCTTGTGTACGCTGGGGAGAATCATCAATGGCAATGGTAACTGGCTCCCCCTGCGGTGCACTCGCCCTCATGCGCCTGACTGGAGGCGCAGCTGGCTCTGGGGCCTCTTCCATCGCCCTGTCCTCAGCGGCCTCCTCTGGTTGCGGGCTGCTCTCTGCTCTTTGCCTCGGCGCTCTGGCCGGCTGCAGCTGGTAGCACCATTCCAAGGTCCCATCCTCTCTCACGGCTACCGCTCTGAGCTGCAGCATATGGGCACGGTCCAGGGGAACAGCTGGCACTACCGTGTGCTCGGACACCTCCGGCTCTCCATGCAGCGCACGCAGCAGGTGCGTGATCATTCCTCCACAAGTCAGCAGACCCTTCGTGCTGACCCGACTCCAATGGACCACCATGTCCGAGACAAACAGCACCTTCTTCCCATAGTAAAATCCCTTCAATATGTCCATGTCCAGCAGGCTGATCTTCGGCGCACCATTGAAACGCCCGATGATTGCATAGGCGACCATGCGCCAGAGATAGAACATCCACGGGTCGCGCAGCTTGCGTCCTCGGCTGCGCCCCGCGGCAAAAACTGGGCCGGTCGCCATCTCACGCCACGCCTCCTGATTCGTGTGCGTGTCTATATCCGCCTCGCGCACCTTGGCGCACCTCAGCGTGCGCTTCAGCCTCTTGGCCGAGGCAATGTACCAGACCCCTCTGTGCCGGTACCTGATCGCCAAATCGGCCGTCCCAGCGACGCCAAAAACTCACATGTATCCTCCTTGTCCGCTGCGCTGTTGATCTCCAACAGCGCCTCCCAGCCCGCCAGCGCGAGCTTCTCCACAATGAGGTCCTCATCCCGACCTCATGCAGGAAGCCCCTGCTGATGTACGGGGTCCCGTACATCTCCAGCCTCATGAAGGCTTCAAACTTGCTGGCGAATGATGCTGGGGTCGCTTGATCCTCGGCAGGCTGCATGGTGCGCTAGGGGTCCTCCGGTCAACTATGGTCAAAGCTCCACAAATGCTCAAAAATCCAAACTCAAACGCCCTGAAATTGTCACCCACGGGTCGCCTAATGCCCGCCTACAAAACCCTCTAACCAGAACTCCAAATGGTGCAGGCTATCTAGGTGCGATTTCAAACCTAGGGCAACCTTCCTATCGCACAAACCCTAACTGAATCGGCTCAAATCTGAGGGGAAGGGTTACCTGGTGAGTGTGCGACGGTGAGCTCTTCGAATCTCTCTAACGGATGCCTGGTTGAGTGTCGGACGGTGAGCGGAGGCTTGAGGGCAGGAGCTTTCTTGCAACGGTCAAATGTGAAAGTGCTGAAATTTTTCTAAGTCCTGGCCTTTTATACCCCTTGTCTGGCGCAGCTATTCTGCGCACTGAATTTGCGCACTAACCTGCGCACTGCTGCGCGACTAAAACTACAAGTCCTAAACTAGCTAAAAGATACTAGAAAAACTAAAAAAACGTGTAAAAGTGAAACGTGTCGGGTTACCTCCCGACAAGTGCCTTTGTTTAACGTTGTTGGCTCGACTGTACCTCGTTACTTGCGTAAAAGTGTGCCAGCGACCTCCCCCACTCTTGCTCCTGAGTGACCCCGCGCTCGTGCGTGTGTTGAGTTCTTCTTTGTCCTGCGCAAAGGATCGGAAGGGTGGTCAGCATGGTTAATAGTATGTGATAAGTCATAAGTAACGAGGTTAGGTAAAGAGGAAGAAGAAATATGAGCAATAGTTCCCAATTCTCCCTCTGGTGCATCTGGTGGCGACTCTGACGCAGCAACCTGCGCATCTGCTATCTCTGGCTCTGCCAATTCAACTTCGCGCACTGTGCCATCCCAAGGTTCTCCTAAATACTTTTTCACTCTCTGCCCATTGACCTGAAAACGATGCCGGTGCTCGTTTTCTAACTCGATTGTTCCGTAAGGGAAAACCTTGGTAACCGTGTATGGTCCCGTTGATAGAGCCTAGTTATACATGTTATTTAGATCATAAACCCATGCTTGTTTGCAATATTTTATGGGCAAGATTACTCGTTTCCACTATTTTTGTATATCAGGTCAGAACGAGTCCTTAAGTCGGATACGCGCTAACAGGCAGCGTTCTAGGAGTGAAAGATCAGCCTGTGGAGCTAGCGGTGCAAACAAAAGAAGAAATGGCGAAGGACAGCAGAGGTGCGCCACCCGATTGCGCCAATCAAGGCTGTGCGCCAGGCGCAAAGTCCCAGTGACCAGACTTGGAAGTTGCCAAAAGATGAACTTCCTGGGGCACTATTTAAACAAAGAAAGTCTAGGGTTTCAATAGAACACAGAGAGGCGGACACCATCACTCAGTGACATTCCAGAGGCACTGTGCGGCAGAACTGGAAAACACACGGACCTGTCAAGGAGAGTTGCGCCAGCCGACTGCGCCAGCCAAGAGAAGACCCTGCACGCACTGTTTGCTACCGTTTTCTTGGATTCAGTAGTTGTTACTTACTATTTTATGATGTTTACCACTAGCATGTCTAGCTAAACACTTAGTGTTGGTCGGGCATGAATCTATGATGTATTACCTTTGAGACTTGAGCTTAATGCATAGTTTATTTATTTGTATTAATCCTGCGCGTACTGAGACAGTTAGTTGCATGAGTAGGGGAAGCCTTGAACCGCAAACTTACTTGTGTAGCTCGCTTGTCGCATGTTAAACTAGTTGCATGCGTAGGGGAAGCCTTGAACCGCAAACTTACCGTGACAACTAGGAGTAACGAGTTAGGGTAGGCAGCTGCTACTGTGACAGGATTCGCAGCTGTTTAGTCTAGTTCTAAGGATTAATAGCACATGAACTTTGAACGGAACATGCGCACGTGTTAGGAAGCCTTTACCGGACACTAACCCAAGTAAACCACAAGCTATAGATGTTTAGAGTCGATGATAAGGAATGCATTCATAGAGGATTGTCTGCCCAATACTTCTCATAAATATAGTACTTCATCTCTACTGCTTGCGCACGTCTAGTGCAATTCCCTGAGTTACGATATTCGCTGTTATTCGCGCATCGCGCAAAACCCCCAATCACTCACGCAACCCCCGTTTTCTTAAGTGTAGGTTACTAGCTGAGACTCACTGCTTGCTCCCTGTGGAGATCGACCCTTACTTAACCGCTGTACTAGTGGGAGAGGAAGGAATTATATTTGACGCGCACAACGACGCGCGATCAAATTTTGGCGCCGTTGCCGGAGAGCAACACAGCTAAGTTTTAGCTAGCTTACATTCCTCATTTTAGTTATTTCATTTTGTTTTGTTTTCTCGTTGTTGTTTCTGACAGCGCGCAATCACATCAGCCTGCGCAACCTTGAAACAGTTGCGCTGCGCAGATTCTAGTTGCGCACTGACAGACGCAACAACTTCGTTGCCATTTAATTTCGTTTCTTGAGTTTGGATCAGGACATGGAGGATAACAGTGTGGTTGGAGATAACCTGGGAGACAGAACCCCAGAGGAAGCAAGGGCACATAACCGCGCAGCCCTATTCAGAGAGGAAGTGCAGCGTGAGGACGACGCACGAATGGCCGCTGAACCATACATTGCGCCACCCGTTCGTCCAGTCGCGAGGCGCAGGACAGTGCGCGAAATGTCGGCCCCACTCACTGTTAACCAGCCATGGTGCATAGTGCTTCCGCCCGACGGACAGTTCGAACTAAGAAGCTCACTCATCCATCACATGCCCAAGTTTCACGGAATGAACAACGAAAATCCAGTCAAGCATGTGCGGGAGTTCCTAATCATTTGCGAGAACATGAAGGCTTTGGGGGAAAACGATGAAGCGCTGAAGATGAAAGCGTTCCCATTTTCATTGAGCGATGCAGCCAAACACTGGCTGATGAGCCTACCCGCAGGATCAATCCACACATGGGAGCAGCTGCAGAAGAAATTCTTAGATAAATTTTATCCAGCAGCGAAGATTGCGCTGCTCAGAAGGGAATTGGCCGCGCCAAGGCAAGGCGCAGGGGAGTCTCTGTCAGAATACTACGAGCGTTTCAGGGAGCTAGAAGCCAACTGCTACAATCACGGGCTTCCCCAGAATGTGCTGATAGAGAACTTTCTGAATGGACTGCTGCCCATGGAGCTGCGACTACTGAATGCATGCGCAGGAGGGGACATTTGCAACATGTACCCGGAGGATGCATGGCAGCTGATAGAAGATTCTGCTGGACAGGTAAGACATCAATTGACACTTGAAAGTAGTCGTAATCGTTCTGTGCATCAGGTAGAGGCAAGCGCTGAGATCAAAGAAATGAAGGCCATGCTACAGAAGCTGATGAGTGCGCAGAGCGCACAACCAGTTGCACCAAAGGTATGTGAATTCTGCAGGTCCACTGAGCACAAGACAGACGAGTGCCCAACACTTTTTGAAGAAACTGGAGATGTAAATGCCCTTGGAGGATGGGACAACAGAGGACCGCAGAGGCAGAATCAGCCGCGCTTTGGGCTTGCTGCAAATGGTTTCAGATGGAGAGAAGAGAATAATTTCCAGAGGCAGCCCACTGATCAGCGCGCACCACAGCAGACGCAACATGCTGCACCCTACAATCCACCGCATCGCCGCACAGACGCACCAGCGCAGAACAGTCAGCAACCACGGCGATCCTTGGAAGATATCATGGGGCAGCTAGCAGACACAGTGCGCAAGAATGACGAAAAGTATGACAAGAGGTTCGAATCCATAGAAAAACACCTATCACAAATTGCAACCACAGTGTATGAGCTGAAAAAGAGCGATGGCAACCTGCCTTCGCAAGTGATTCAGAACCCTAAGGGAGGAGTTAACGCAGTAACACTGAGGACTGGGCGCACAGTGGGAACAGAGCAGACCGCGCAGGCGCCCGCGCAACCAGTTGCGCAAGTCCCAGATCCAGCAGCTCAGAGTGCGCAACCAGAGCCAGAGGCGCAATCAGAAGCGCCAACCACGAACCAGCAGGGCAATGCGCCAGGTATGTCTCACTCGAAAAACAAGAACAAAAATTGTACTAACATACCTGCTCCTTTCCCTGTGCAGGCACCACTGGCGAGAAAAGAAGCACTGGACAAGGAACTGTATGAGCTGTTCAGCAAAGTGGAAATCAACATACCTCTCATAGAAGCTATTCGACAGATTCCCAGGTATGCGAAGTTTTTAAAAGAGCTGTGCACGAATAAAAGAAGGACAGGCGAATGCGCACAGGTAATGCTAAATGCGCAGGCCTCAGCAATCGTGCAGCAAAAGGTACCACCTAAGTGCCGAGATCCAGGTACATTCACTATCCCTTGCACCTTAGGTAAAACCACGGTAAGCAACTGCATGATCGATTTAGGCGCATCAATCAATTTATTACCATATTCTCTCTATGCGACCTTGCGCCTTGGACCACTAAAACCTGCAGGTCTCACAATTCAGCTAGCAGATAGATCGTGCAAACAACCTGCAGGCATGATAGAAGATGTCCTAGTTCGAGTAGGAGAGCTGGTGTTCCCAGCAGACTTTTATGTGCTCGAAATGGAGGGTGAATCAAGCGCCAGCGGTGCGCAGATCCTCCTAGGCAGACCGTTTCTGATGACTGCGCGCACGAAGATAGACGTGTGGAGGGGCACGCTCTCCATGGAGGTAGATGGCGAAGAAATCCATTTCAACATCTTCGAAGGGATGCAGCACCCACATGAGGACGCTACCGTGCACGCAATGGACAGCTTTGACGACTTAGTCACAGAAGCGCAGTGTGCGAGCGCAACCATAGGACCAGAGCTACTGACACAGGCAGAACTGGAGGAGCAAGAGAAGGAGCTAAGCAGTGTTGAACCAGCATCCACACAGGTACGTGATATAGTTCATATTTGCACCGCTAACAAAACCTTGCCCTCTGTTGAGCAGGCACCCAAGATCGAACTGAAGCAACTCCCGGAGCATCTCAAGTACATTTTCTTGGGAGATGAGGACACCCTGCCAGTGATCATCAAGAAGGGATTGGAAAAAGAGCAGGAGGCGCGCTTACAACAGGTGCTGCGCAGGAACCAGCGCGCTATTGGATGGACTCTTGCTGATCTGCGCGGAGTGAGCCCGGACGTGTGCATGCACCGAATTCTGTTGGAAGACGGCGCCAAACCATCCAGGGAGGCTCAGCGCAGGTTAAACCCAAATATGATGGAGGTAGTGCAAAAGGAAGTTCTGAAGTTGCTTGACGCAGGGGTCATTTACCCAATCTCAGACAGCAGATGGGTCAGCCCGGTGCACGTTGTGCCAAAGAAAGGAGGAATCACGGTGGAGGAGAATGCGCAGGGCGAGCTAGTTCCCAAGCGCATACAGACTGGCTGGCGCATGTGCATCGACTACAGGAAGCTGAACGCTGTAACGCGCAAGGACCACTTCCCGCTACCCTTCATGGACCAGATGCTGGATCGCTTGGCAGGTAAACCTTACTTTTGTTTTTTGGACGGATATTCAGGTTACAATCAGATACCCATAGCTGCGGAGGATCAAGAGAAGACCACGTTCACATGCCCCTTCGGAACATTTGCGTTTCGGCGTATGTCTTTTGGGCTGTGCAACGCGCCAGGTACGTTCCAACGCCTCGTCATGAGCATTTTCTCTGATATGATTGGTATATGTATAGAAGTGTTCATGGATGACTTCACTGTATATGGGAGTACCTTTGATGCATGCTTAACACATCTAGATAAAGTCTTAGCACGCTGCATCTCTAAGAACCTAGTGCTAAACTACGAGAAGTGTCATTTCATGGTTACGCACGGAGTAGTATTGGGTCATATCATTTCAGAGGAGGGTATTAAGGTAGACAAAGCTAAGATAGATATTATTTCTAATCTGCCTTATGCCACCAACGTGCGCGACGTGAAATCGTTCTTAGGGCATGCTGGGTTTTACAGGCGTTTTATTAAGGATTTCTCTAAGATTTGCATACCCCTGTCTAACCTGTTGCAAAAAGACGTGTGCTTCGATTTTACTGATGAGTGCAGGGCGGCGTTCGATAAGCTGAAAGAAGCGCTGACCAGTGCGCCAGTGATGCGCGCACCAGACTGGAACCTGCCATTCGAGCTGATGTGTGGCGCAAGTGACTACGCAGTAGGAGCAGTCTTGGGGCAGCGCGAGGACAAGAAGCCGCATGCCATCTACTATGCATCGCGCACACTGGACTCCGCGCAGAAGAACTACACCACCACGGAGAAGGAGCTTCTGGCAATTGTATTTGCGCTGGAGAAGTTCCGAGCATATGTTCTAGGCGCCAGAGTCATCATCTACACGGACCACGCAGCTATCCGCTACCTCATATCCAAGAAAGAGACCAAGCCGCGCCTGATGCGTTGGGTACTTCTGCTTCAGGAATTCGATTTAGAGATCAAAGATAAGAAGGGCACAGAAAATACCGTCGCTGATCATCTGAGCAGGATCATAAAGGATGAGGAGCCAGGGCAGATCAAGGAGACATTCCCTGACGAGCATCTAATGGCGCTAACAGGTAAGGTACCATGGTATGCGCATATCGCAAATTACCTGGTCACAGGTGCGTTCCCTCCTCATTTCAATAAAACTCAGTGCATGCGATTGAAACATGAGTCCAAGCATTATCTTTGGGATGATCCTTACATGCTTAGAATAGGTCCAGATCGGATATTAAGACGTTGCGTGCCTGACCATGAGATTAACTCTGTATTGATGTTTTGTCATGCGCACGCCTGTGGAGGACATTTCGGTCCCAAGCGCACGAGCAGGAAGATCTTGGACTGTGGATTCTACTGGCCGCACCTATTCAGAGATGCCTATGACCACTGCAGGAAGTGTGACAGGTGCCAGCGCACTGGAGGAATATCCGCGCGCAACGAGATGCCGCAGACCCCGATTCTGGTGGATGAAGTGTTCGATGTTTGGGGAATCGACTTCATGGGTCCATTTCCCCCATCTGCCGGCTACGAGTACATACTGGTGGCCGTGGATTACGTATCCAAATGGGTCGAAGCTAAGGCCACGCGCAAGGATGATGGTAAGACTGTCGCTGATTTTCTCAGAACTAACATATTTTGCAGGTACGGCGTGCCTAAGGCAGTTATCAGCGACCAGGGGACGCACTTCTGCAACAGGGTTGTGGCGCAAGTCTTCAAGCACTATGGGGTGCGCCACAAGACGTCCACCGCTTACCATCCGCAGACGAATGGACAGGCCGAAGTTTCTAACAGAGAGATCAAGCGCATCTTGGAAAAGACTGTGAGGCCGTCGCGCAAGGATTGGAGCCAGCGCTTGGATGATGCGCTATGGGCGTACCGCACTGCACACAAGACACCCATTGGAACCTCACCATTCCGGCTGGTCTATGGGAAGGCATGCCACCTGCCAGTGGAGCTCGAGCACAAGGCATATTGGGCTCTACGTATTTGCAACTTGAACTTGGAGGAGGCAGGACAAGAACGCGCATTTGAACTGAGCGAACTAGAAGAGCTGCGCCTGGACGCCTATGAGGGACTGCGCGATTACAAAGCGCGCACCAAGGCGTTTCATGACAAGCACATCCTCCGGCGCACATTTGAACCAGGCGATCAGGTATTATTATTTTCATCACGCCTGAAGCTCATGCCTGGGAAGCTGCGCAGCAAGTGGACGGGACCATACACCGTCACCAAGGTTTTCCCCTACGGCACAATTGAATTAGAAGACGGGCACCAGCATCGTTTTCAGGTTAACGGGCAGAGAGTCAAACGGTACTTGGGCGAACCTTGGGATGGCGCAGCACGCAACATTGACTTGGCCGAGCCAGAGATAGTAGACGAGCAAGCTGTTGCGCCAGACGCACCACCAGATGTTTCAGAGGGAGACCTAGCACCCATCGCCTATATCTCCTCTTCCTCTGCATCTGCCCTCCTTACGAATAATGTATCACATGCTGACCTCTCCTTTTATCCTTTGCGCAGGACCACTGAGATCGTCACACAAGCACTGGCGCAGGGACACTCAGGAGCAAGAGTGGGGGAGGCTGCAGACGCACTACTTGGCACGTAACGAGGTACCGTCGAGCCAACGACGTTAAACAAAGGCACTTGTCGGGAGGTAACCCGACACATTTTATTTTGGCACATTTTATTCTGCTTGTTTTGTTTTGTTTTTTTTTTTTTTTTGCGTGTTTTTAGTTAGAATAGGGTTTGGTAGTTTTTTTTTGTAGTCACACAAATGCGCAGGACCGTGCGCCTATCAATGCGCAGGTCAGTTGCGCTAGCCATAGGGGGTATATAAGGCCAGACTTAGAATAATTCCCAGCACTTTTTCACTCGACCGTTACACACAAGCTCCCGCCCTCAGACCTCTGCCGTCGCCCAGCGCCCATCCCACCGTCCGTCTAGAGCGATTCAAGAACCACACGACCACACAGCACCCAGGTAACCCCCGATCCCGCTTTGAGCCGCTTCTGTTAGGGTTTGCGCGGAGAAGACAGTTTTTAGGGTTTTGAAATCGCACCAGGCTAGAGTGCGCGGCTTGGAGTGCTGTTTTGTGCGTTGTGTAGGCGACCAGTAGGCGCTCGTTCGGTGCAAATTTCAGAGGATTCTGGGCAGTTTCGATTTTTAGGGTTTTGGGGAGCATAGACCGCGATTGACCGGAGCCAGCGCAAGATGAGACCCGCCGCAGACCAAGTGACCCCAGCGGCTTTCGCTAACAAGTACGCAGCATTCATTAGCCTGGACATGTACGGGACACCGTACATCTGTCGAGATTTCCTGCGCGAGGTAGGGTTAGAGGACCTCGTGGCGCAGAGGCTAGCGATTGCCGGTTGGGAGGCGCTAATGGACCTCCGCAGCGCAGCAGACCAGGAGGATACGTGTGAGTTCCTGGCGTCTATGGAGGCGGGGGACAGGGAGATCAGATATAGACACAGGGGTGTCTGGTTCATAGCCTCGGAAAGGAGGCTGAGGCGCGCATTCGGGTGCGCCAAGGTGCGTGAGGAGGAGTTAGACACGCACAATAACCAGGAGGCTTGGAGGGACATGGCAACAGGGCCAGCATTCGCCGCGGGGCGCAGCAGGGGCCGAGAGCTGCGCGACCCGTGGCTGTTCTACTTGTGGCGCATCGTGGCCTACGCAATCATTGGCCGTTTCAACGGCGCTCCAAAGATCAGCCTCCTGGATATGGAGATTTTGACGGGGCTTTATTATGAGCGGAAGGTGCTGTTCATCCTGAACATGGTGCACCATTGGAGCCGAGTCAGCATGAGAGGGCCGCTGACGTGTGGAGGGCTTATCACGCACTTGCTGCGGAGCTTACATGGAGAGCCCGAGGTGCCAGAGCACACCTTGGTGCAGCCTATACCTCTGGACCGCGCCCACATGATGCAAATCAGGGCGGTAGCCGTTCGGGACGATGGCACACTAGAGTGGTGCTACCACCTGTAGCCAGCCAGACCACCGAGGGCCAGAGTAGAGAGCAGTGCGCGGGCCAGGGCCGAGAGCAGTGCGCAGGGCGCAGCTGCAGGCGCAGCAGCAGCCGCAGCAGCAGACGAAGAGATGGAGGAGGCCCTAGAACCAGAGGTGCCTCTAGTCAGGCGCCCAAGGACTCGGGCGCAGACTGGAGCGCAACAGAGGGCCCGCGCACCATTGGGGGAGCCAGTGACCATTTCCATAGAGGACTCTCCCCCGCGTGCCCCTGCCAAGCGCCCAAGGACTGAGACTGAGGCGGCGCCTGAGGAAGCCACTGCCGAGCAGCGCATGCTGTTCAACGTCATGCGCGTGCTCGAATACTTAGCGCCAGAGGGGGCGGATTTAAGTATGAGTCCACCATCCGGGTGGAAATTTGGAGACGCAATTCCCCCTCTCCTCATCCTGCACCATCCACCTCCTACCCGAACCCCAGAAACTTCAGCAGCTCCAGCTCCAGCACCCTCTCCAGCCCCAGCCCCAGCAGCGCCCGCACCAGAACCAGCAGCCCCAGCAGCAGAGCCCACCCCTGCACCTGAACCAGCACCGGTACCACCACCAGTAGTTGCCCCTGCCCGGCCTTCTGTTCCGGAGTCCCCAATTAACTTTCCCAGCGTCGACTCCGATTCCATATGGGAGTCACTTTCCGAGGACGAGCAGCCTGACCCCCTCACCATTGTGCCACCATCCTCCAGCACCGACTCCATGACTGATTCTTCAGCGGATGAGGCGCATGGGTCAGCAGCAGCGTCTAGCTCGGGGAACTTCTAAGGCCGAGGGCAGGCGCAGTGATTTTCTTTAGGGTGTTGTCTTTTATTTTGCTGCGTCTATTTGACTATTAGGTGTGCTGAATATTTGTGCCCTACATTCTGTGACTCCCTTGCTATATTTTGTGTGACTATTGGTGTTCACTCTTATATTCTTTATTTTCGTTGCATTGCATGCATGTGCGCAACCTCCGTGCGCTTGAGCTTGAGTCGTGGGGACACGTCTCTGTTCAAGTGTGGGGGGGGGGGGCGTTACTCTTACATTTCATGTTTTTAGCATTTTTAGTGTAGCTTAGTTAAGTTGAAGAAAACTAGTAGCAGTAGTGCGCTAAGGTGCAGGATGCGCATGCGCTCCAGCTTGTTTTGCGCTATCCGTATTGTGTGCACTGCTATCTACTGTTTTAGCATAATTTTTTCGTTTTTTCTGCTCCTGTTAGTTGGGATATACAGGGGATGTGGAGTTGATAGAAATGCTCCAGAGAGGCGGTTAGTCGCTTCTGCTTCGAAGGCGAGGTATATGGTCGATTGCGCTAGTAGAGGCCGGTGCTTCGCAACCTTCGGAACAAAAGAGCGCGCTCAGTCACGCGGATGCAAAAGGCAAAATACCCAAAGCGTGGCGAGGTGGGAAAACAGACCACCTTCTCTCTGGATGTCAAGCTAAGGAAAGCGGGCGCGGATGTAAACGCGTGCGCTGACCGGCGCAGACAAACCAAGGAGGGAGAGCGGAACGAGTTCCATAGCTGCTATCCGAAGGCTGAGATTGGAACTGTTCTGGGAATAAAAAAAAAAAAAAATTGGAAAGGAAGCTGTACAAAAGAAAATACCAGCAGAAGCAGATGATGTGCGTTACAAAGAATCAGCATGCGCACTACCTAGTACCTGCGTGCGCAAGACCACAAGGATATCATCAAAGGCTCAGGTTCCCAGGAAGTGTGCGAACGAATCACGCACTGGAAGAAGCTCGCGCAAGAAACCATATACCTATCTTCGGAGCGGGAGCTGACAACCAGGAGCCTAAGAAGAGCTATCTCCCAGTCATCCAAAGACCTTCATCCCGGCTGAGAGGTAACGAAATTTCGGGATTATTATATTAGAACTATTGAGTGCAGTGGTGCGCAGGTGATAGAGCAGCACAAGTTGAAGCAACTGTGCATCTTGCGCTAGAATGCAAGGGCTGTGCGCTAGTCTCCAGAAAAGGTAATTGTATCCGCGTTTCAGTACTTGTTCGGGACGAACAAGGGGTAAGTGTGGGGGGTTTGATAGAGCCTAGTTATACATGTTATTTAGATCATAAACCCATGCTTGTTTGCAATATTTTATGGGCAAGATTACTCGTTTCCACTATTTTTGTATATCAGGTCAGAACGAGTCCTTAAGTCGGATACGCGCTAACAGGCAGCGTTCTAGGAGTGAAAGATCAGCCTGTGGAGCTAGCGGTGCAAACAAAAGAAGAAATGGCGAAGGACAGCAGAGGTGCGCCACCCGATTGCGCCAATCAAGGCTGTGCGCCAGGCGCAAAGTCCCAGTGACCAGACTTGGAAGTTGCCAAAAGATGAACTTCCTGGGGCACTATTTAAACAAAGAAAGTCTAGGGTTTCAATAGAACACAGAGAGGCGGACACCATCACTCAGTGACATTCCAGAGGCACTGCGCGGCAGAACTGGAAAACACACGGACCTGTCAAGGAGAGTTGCGCCAGCCGACTGCGCCAGCCAAGAGAAGACCCCGCACGCACTGTTTGCTACCGTTTTCTTGGATTCAGTAGTTGTTACTTACTATTTTATGATGTTTACCACTAGCATGTCTAGCTAAACACTTAGTGTTGGTCGGGCATGAATCTATGATGTATTACCTTTGAGACTTGAGCTTAATGCATAGTTTATTTATTTGTATTAATCCTGCGCGTACTGAGACAGTTAGTTGCATGAGTAGGGGAAGCCTTGAACCGCAAACTTACTTGTGTAGCTCGCTTGTCGCATGTTAAACTAGTTGCATGCGTAGGGGAAGCCTTGAACCGCAAACTTACCGTGACAACTAGGAGTAACGAGTTAGGGTAGGCAGCTGCTACTGTGACAGGATTCGCAGCTGTTTAGTCTAGTTCTAAGGATTAATAGCACATGAACTTTGAACGGAACATGCGCACGTGTTAGGAAGCCTTTACCGGACACTAACCCAAGTAAACCACAAGCTATAGATGTTTAGAGTCGATGATAAGGAATGCATTCATAGAGGATTGTCTGCCCAATACTTCTCATAAATATAGTACTTCATCTCTACTGCTTGCGCACGTCTAGTGCAATTCCCTGAGTTACGATATTCGCTGTTATTCGCGCATCGCGCAAAACCCCCAATCACTCACGCAACCCCCGTTTTCTTAAGTGTAAGTTACTAGCTGAGACTCACTGCTTGCTCCCTGTGGAGATCGACCCTTACTTAACCGCTGTACTAGTGGGAGAGGAAGGAATTATATTTGACGCACACAACGACGCGCGATCACCCGTCCATTTGCTGCGCAGCTTCCCGGGCATGAGCTTTAGGCTCGAGGAGAACAGTAGTACCTGGTCTCCTGGCTCAAAAGTGCGTCTGAGGATGTTTTTGTAGTGAAATGCCTTTGTGCGCGCCTTGTAATCGCGCAGCCCCTCATATGCATCCAGGCGCAGCTCTTCTAATTCGCTTAGCTCAAACGCGCGCTCCTTACCAGCCTCGTCTAGGTTCAGGTTGTAAACGCGCAATGCCAAGTATGCCTTGTGCTCCAACTCCACTGGCAGGTGGCACGCTTTTCCATAAACCAACCTTTGGTGTCTTATGTGAGGTCCCAATTGGTGTCTTATGTGCGGTTCGGTATGCCCATAGCGCATCGTCAAGGCGCTGGCTCCAGTCTTTGCGCGACGGTCTCACAGTTTTCTCCAGGATGCACTTGATCTCTCGGTTGGAAACCTCGGCCTGTCCATTCGTCTGAGGGTGGTAAGCAGTGGACGTCTTGTGGTGCACTCCATAATGCTTGAATACTTGCGCCACTATCCTATTGCAAAAATGCGTCCCCTGGTCGCTTATGTCTGCCTTAGGCACCCCGTACCTGCAAAAAATGTTAGTTCTCAAAAACTCAGCGACCGTCTTACCATCATCCTTCCGGGTGGCCTTAGCCTCAGACCCATTTGGAGACATAATCCACCGCGACCAATATATACTCATATCCGGAAGACGGAGGAAATGGCCCCATGAAGTCAATCCCCCAAATATCGAATACTTCATCCACTAGAATTGGCGTCTGCGGCATCTCATTGCGCGCTGATATGCCCCCTGTGCGCTGGCACCTGTCACAGTTCCTGCAGTGGTTATACGAGTCACTAAACAAGTGCGGCCAATAAAATCCGCAATCCAGGATCTTTCTGCTCGTGCGCTTTGGACCAAAGTGTCCTCCACATGCGTGCGCATGACAAAACATCAAAACAGAGTCAATTTCATGGTCATGCACGCATCGCCTCAAAATCTGATCAGGTCCTATTCTGAGCATATACGGATCATCCCAAATGTAATACCTGGACTCATGCTTTAATCTCATGCATTGGGTTTTAGTGAAATGAGGAGGGAACGTACCTGTGACCAGGTAATTCGCAATGTGCGCATACCATGGTAACTTACCTGTCAGCGCCATCAGATGCTCGTCAGGGAATGTCTCCGTGATTCGCCCTGGCTCCTCCTCTTTCACGATCCTACTCAGGTGGTCAGCGACTGTGTTTTCCGTGCCCTTCTTATCCTTGATTTCCAAGTCGAATTCCTGAAGTAGGAGCACCCAACGCATCAGGCGCGGCTTAGTCTCCTTCTTGGACATTAGGTAACGGATTGCTGTGTGGTCTGTGTAGACGATGACTCTGGCGCCTAGAACATATGCGCGAAACTTCTCCAGTGCAAACACGATTGCCAGAAGTTCCTTCTCCGTGGTGGTGTAGTTCCTCTGCGAAGCGTCCAGTGTGCGCGATGCATAATAAATGGCGTGCGGCTTCTTATCCACGCGCTGTCCCAGGACTACACCTACTGCATAATCGCTTGCGTCGCACATCAGTTCAAACGGCAGGTTCCAGTTTGGTGCGCGCATCACTGGCGCACTTGTCAGCGCCTCCTTCAGCTTATCAAATGCAGCCCTGCACTCATCAGTAAATTCGAAACACACATCCTTTTGCAAGAGGTTAGACAGGGGTATACAAATCTTAGAAAAATCTTTTATGAAACGCCTGTAAAACCCAGCATGCCCAAGGAATGATTTCACATCGCGCACGTTAGTGGAATAAGGCAGATTAGAAATAAGATCTATTTTGGCTTTGTCAACCTTGATCCCCTCCTGCGAGATAATAGGTCCTAGTACTACTCCATGTGATACCATAAAATGACATTTTTCATAATTGAGCACTAGGTTTTTTGAAATGCAGCGCGCTAAGACCTTATCAAGATGAGTTAAGCATGCGTCAAAGGTACCTACCTCCGTACACAGTAAAATCATCCATGAACACCTCTATGCATATACCAATCATATCAGAAAAGATGCTCATGACTAGACGTTGGAACGTACCTGGCGCGTTACACAGCCCAAATGACATGCGCCGAAAAGCAAACGTACCGAATGGGCAGGTAAACATAGTTTTCTCTTGATCCTCCGCAGCAATGGGTATCTGATTGTACCCTGAGTACCCGTCCAGGAAATAGAAGTATGGCTTTCCTGCTAATCGATCTAGCATCTGGTCCATGAAGGGCATCGGAAAATGATCTTTACGCGTGACTGCGTTAAGCTTTCTGTAGTCGATGCACATGCGCCATCCAGTTTGCATGCGCTTGGGAACTAGCTCGCCCTGTGCATTCTCCTCTACTGTGATTCCTCCTTTCTTCGGCACAACGTGCATTGGACTTACCCATTTGCTGTCCGAGATTGGGTAAATGACTCCTGCGTCAAGCAGCTTCAGGATCTCCTTCTGCACCACCTTCATCATATTCGGGTTCAATCTGCGCTGAGGCTCCTTGGATGGTTTGGCACCATCTTCCAATAGGATCCTATGCATGCATACGTCCGGGCTCACTCCGCGCAGGTCAGCAAGCGTCCATCCTATAGCGCGTTGGTTCTTGCGCAGCACCTGCTGTAATCGCGCCTCCTACTCCTCTTCTAATCCTTTCTTTATGATTACCGGCAGGGTATCCTCATTTCCCAAGAATATGTACTTGAGGTGCTCTGGGAGTTGCTTCAGCTCGACCTTGGGTGCCTGTTCAATAGAGGGCAAGATTTTATTAGCAGTGCAGACATTAACTCTATCGTGTACCTGTCTGGGTACTGGTTCAGCACTGCTCAGCTCATCCTCATGCGCCTCCAACTCTGCCTGTGCCAGTGTCTCAGGTCCTTCTGCTGCGCTCGCGCATTGCGCATCTGCAACTAAGTCATCTATGTTGTCCATCGCGTGCACTGTGGCGTCCTCATGAGGGTGCTGCATCCCTTTGAATATGTTAAAGTGAATTTCCTCGCCATCGACCTCCAATGAGAGCGTGCCCCTCCACACGTCTATCTTTGTGCGCGCTGTCATCAGAAATGGTCTGCCCAGTAGGATCTGCGCACTGCCTTTGCTCGACTCACCCTCCATTTCTAAGACATAGAAATCTGTTGGGAACACCAGCTCTCCTACTCGGACGAGGACGTCCTCGATCATGCCCGTCGGTTGCTTGCACGACCGATCCGCTAGCTGAATGGTGAGTCCTGCAGGCTTTAGTGGTCCAAGGCGCAATGACGCATACAGGGAATAGGGAAGCACATTTATAGATGCGCCTAAGTCAATCATGCAGTTGCTTACTGTGGTCTTACCTAAAGTGCATGGGATGGTGAACGTACCTGGGTCTCGGCATTTAGGTGGTACCTTATGTTGTACGATTGTTGAGGCCTGCGCATTTAGCATTACCTGTGCGCACTCGCCTTTCCTCCTCTTTTTTGTGCACAGCTCCTTTAAAAACTTGGCGTACCTAGGGATCTACCGAACTACTTCGATAAGGGGAATGTTTATTTCCACCTTACTGAATAACTCGTAGAGCTCCTTATCAAGCGCTTCCTTCCTAGCCGATGGTCCCTGTACAGGGAAGGGTGCAGGTATGTTAGTAGGATTCATGCCTTTGTCTT
Source organism: Umbilicus rupestris (assembly GCA_963678935.1). Lineage (NCBI taxonomy): Eukaryota > Viridiplantae > Streptophyta > Magnoliopsida > Saxifragales > Crassulaceae > Umbilicus > Umbilicus rupestris. The sequence goes on from OY787605.1 coordinate 4,258,129, forward strand.
TTGATTGCGCCATACTTGGCGCCTCGCCCCGCTGGCTTGTGGCTGGCACTTCTGGTTTTGCATCTTGCTCTGCTGGATCTGGAGCTTGCGCAACTGGTTGCGCGGGCGCCTTCGCGGTCTGCTCTGTTCCTACCGTGCGCCCAGTCCTCAGTGTCACTGCGTTGACTCCTCCCTTGGGGTTCTGGATCACTTGCGAAGGCAGGTTGCCATCGCTCTTTTTCAGCTCATAGACCGTGGTAGCGATCTGTGATAGCTGCTTCTCAATGGACTCGAACCTCTTGTCATACTTCTCATCATTCTTGCGCACTGTGTCTGCTAGCTGCCCCACGATATCTTCTAAGGATCGCCTCGGCTGCTGGTGCGTCAGTGCGGCGATGCGGTGGATTTTAGGGCGCAGCTTGTTGCGTCTTCTGTGGTGCGCGCTAGTCCGCGGACTGCCTCTGGAAATTATTTTCCTCCTTCCATCTGAACCCATTTGCGGCTAGTCCAAAATACGGCTGATTCTGCCTCTGCGGCCCTCTATTATCCCATCCTCCTAGAGCATTGACGTCTCCTGATTCCTCGAAAAGTGTGGGACATGCATTGGTTTTGTGCTCAGTGGACGTGCAGAATTCGCATGCCTTTGGCGCAGCTAGTTGCGCCCCCTACGCATGCATCAACTTCTACAGCATGGCCTTCATTTCCTTTATCTCAGCGCTTGTTTCTACCTGATGCACAGAACGAGCACGACTATTTTCAAGTGTTAACTGATGTCTTACCTGTCCAGCAGAGTCTTCTATCAGCTGCCACGCGTCCTCTGGGTACATGTTGCAAATGTCGCCTCCTGGGTAACAGTCAATAATCTCAGCTCCATGGGTAACAGTCAATAATCTATCAGCACATTTTGGGGCAGGCCGTGATTGTAGCAGTTGGCCTCCAGTTCCCTGAAACGCTCATAATACTCCGATAGTGATTCTCCTGCGCACTGCCTAGGTGCGGCCAGCTCCCTCCTGAGTAGCGCGATCTTGGCTGCGGGATAGAACTTGTCCAAGAACTTCTTCTGCAGCTGCTCCCATGTGTGAATTGATCCTGCTGGTAAGTTCATCAGCCAATGCCTGGCCGTGTCACACAATGAAAAAGGGAATGCTTTCATCTTCGGCGCTTCATCGCTCTCCCCTTCGGCCTTCATGTTCTCGCAAATGACTAGGAATTCTCGCACATGCTTGACTGGGTTCTCGTTGTTCATCCCGTGGAACTTGGGCATGTGATGAATGAGCGAGCTCCTTAGCTCAAGATGACCGTCTGGTGGAAGCACTATGCACCATGGCTGGTTCACCGTGATTGGGGCTGACATCTCGCGCACTGTTCTGCGTCGTGTGGCCTGTCGCGCGGGTGGCACATTATACACTTCAGCGGCCATCCTTGCTTCAACCTCGCGCTGCACTTCCTCTCTGAACCGAATTGCGCGGTTGTCCGCCCTCGCATTCTTTGGGGTTCTGTCCCCTAAGTTGTCTCCAGCGATACTGTTATCCTCCATGACCTATTCTAAATCTCAAAGAAAACGAAATTAAAAGACAACTAAGCTGTCACGTCTGTCAGTGCGCAACTAGAATCTGCGCAGCGCAACTGTTTCAAGGTTGCGCAGGCTGATGTTGATTGCGCGCTGTCAGAAACAACAACGAGGAAAATAAAGCAAACAGAAATAACTAACTATTGTAAAAGAAAACTTAAGCTGGTTAAAGCTTATCTGTGTTGCTCCCCGGCAACGGCGCCAAAATTTGATCCGCGCGTCGTTGTGCACGTCAAATTAATCCTTCCTTCTCCACTTAGTATAGCGGCTAAGTCAGGGTCGATCCCACAAGGAGCAAGCAGATTCGCTCTATCAACTACTCAGCTCAGGCGCCGTGAAGAGCAAAGTTAGAAGCTATTGCGTGCAAAAGCGCTGAGAAATATGTCAAATTGCCCCAAGCCCGTATTGCCCGAACCACCCGTATCCATACGGGCGGTACGTTCGACACGGTCGTATCGACTGCGACGAATCTTCGAATTTTTCCCTGAGGTCGTATTGATCGTGTCACTAGGATATGTCCGTATCGGTCGTATTGACCGTATTGATACGACCGATACGGATAGCTCAGCTCATTCTCATAGAATTTGAAGGGATGAAAAGAAGAGAGAGGGGGCAGAGCACGAACAAGCGGGGAGAACCGGCGAACCAGAGAAGGGAAGAAGGAAGAAAAAGAGGTTTTCGATCCTTAAGTTAATCTAGTACAAGGTTGTAATCATTGTTTTCATTAGAGAATTGGACTCGTAACTCGATCTTTATCAATGAAAACAGTGAAAACATTTTCCATGTATCGTGAGTAATCTACTTCGTTCCAAGGTTTGATGAATCTTGTCTAGTTTGTTCAAAAGTATTGTGACGATGTTCTAAATGAAAGTTTAGGTGGATGATTGATGGGTTACGGTTTGCTCAAGTATGTTAAGTTATGCATGCTAGATGTTTGAAAGAATGCGAGCAATCCATTTTAACCTAAGTACGTTATTGAGAGATACATACTTAGGAAAGACGAGAGTAAAACTGACATTGATCTTATTGACATACGAAAGTAGCATAAAGAGATAAGCTAGAGGTTAGGTAAGCTTAATCCGAACTCTTTCACTGATCATCGTAATGACGGTTTGTGATTAGTGGAGGATGTTAGAGCGAATCAACATATTGAAAGATTGAGATTCGACTTCCGGAATAGATTGATCAAAATTTTATTGAAAAACACAAGACAAGTGAAATCAACCTTGGAATCTTCTTGAAATTTGGCAATTGAATCTTAGCTTGCTTGTTTTAATTCAAATTATTATAGAAAACCAATACACGAATCGAGATAGCTAAATAGAAACTAGATTTTACATAGTGCATAAGCTTAGTTTGCTCCTTGGACGAGCCGAAATACTTCGGTTTACAAATTGTTTTTGACCTGCATTGGGACTTCATAATTCATTGAATTTGGAGTTCAAAAATATTACACGTCAATAGATGACAGCGCGTCGTCGTGCGCCTCAAATTAGAATTTATAACTCCTACAACACACTAGCAAGCGGTAAGCAGGGTCGAACCCAAAGAGAGCAAATGAATCGGAGTTCAATGAGAGTCACAGAAAAAGGAACGCAACTGAGGAAATCAATTCAAAGAAAATCAGTTCGGGGAATACAATGCAACTAGTTATCACCGATCGAATACATGAGTAAGCTAGTGAATTCTGCCTTAGTCCAACATTCCCGCTAAAGATATGTCGACAATCAAATTCTACCTATTCTTAACCGCTAGGCCTTCGAACAAGTTCAATAGTTACTCGACTAATACTACAAATTGGTTCTACCGCTAGGTTTTCCCCAACAATGCAATCAAGTCAAGTGTAACGCAATTGATATCAATCTAGCTCACCGCTAAGCTGCACTAAATTGTCAATCAAAGCATTCGATTTCATTCATACAAGGGCAGCAATCCATAGCTCAAATCATGTACTCATTGACCTCAAACCATTGTTGCACTATAAATCCCCAAACTGAAATATTGATTTAGCTACTCATAATATCCATGAATACAATAGAGACTAGGTTCATCACACTACAATACACAAACTGAGCTCAAAACGATTCCGGCCGTGAACAGTGTTCCGGCGTGAATAGTGAATAGTGAACAGTACAGTAAGTGAACAGTGACAAGGGAACAGTAACAGCCGGCCGTGAACAGTAAATTCCGACAACTTTTCCAGCAGCTTCGCTCCAGCTCCTCCACTGCCGTGAACAGTGCCGTCCCGTGAATAGTGCTGTCCAGAAATGTCCACTTGAAGAGAGATGATTCTTTTCCCAATTAGTCCATGTTTTAGGTTTAGGGTTTTTTTAGTTGAACCACCTTGATTGAACCACATGTGCTTGAACCAAATCTGATTTCCACTTGAACCAAAGCTGTTGACTGAATGCTTGAACCAAATCTTGGATGAATGCTTCGAATTTGCGATAAATTCCAATGCGATCTTGAACATTCCTGCGATACGAAAACACTACAAAAGAGTAATCGATTCACGCAAAATGTAATAAAACTATGGGAATAAATAACTCAATGGAGCGTCTAAATACGCTCCATCAATAGACAATTCTATCACTGAACAACATGACGAGCATCCTCCCACAACATCCACACAACTGCCAAAGAAGATTAAGAGGAATCATCCGTTAACTAACGTAATTGGAAATCCTACGAAAGGGAGACGAACAAGAAGTACATCACATTTTAGCTCCTGCGCATCGATCTACAATTCTTGGGTTCTATCAAGTGCAAAGCCAAGGAACTTCAAGGAGGCAATGAGTGATGAATATTGGCTGCTGGCAATGCAGAAAGAATTAGCAGAATTCGAAAGACATAATGTGTGGGATATTGTTGCTAGACCAGAAGGGATAAACATCTTTGGAACCAAGTGGCTATTCAAAAACAAAACTGATGAAAAAGGGAATATCACAAGGAATAAGGCCAAACTTGTTGCACAAGGGTACACTCAGATTGAGGGAGTGAACATTGAAGAAACATTTGCACCAGACTTGTTTGGCAATGTCACAGTTACAGATCAACCTGAAATTGTTAGCATCTACTGCAGCAAAAATAGCATTCAGTGCCTTTGAATTACCGGTTGCTGCAGCTCCCTCTTCATCAGTCCATTGTACTTCAGGCTTCACCCTAGTAATTCCCCTTTCATCCATGGTAATGGGAGGAGACCATTCAGCCACAACTGCTCTCCAGGTTTTCTCATCTATGACTTTGAGGAATGCCTTCATCCTAGCCTTCCAATAGCCATAGTTGCTTTCTTCCAACAACGATGGACGGCTCGTGCTCTGTCCTTCCTTCATCGTACCTTGCTTAGACGCTCAGGATCTCTACTCTGTATGTTGAGTTCCCGCTCTGATACCAATTGAAATTTCCGCAGCGTCTCTGATATGCAGATTTGTGTACAAGCAATTGCTACAGCACACTTTTGTACAACACGGTTCGTCAACACGCAACCTATGTAGCAAGATAGAACAAGGGACAATGGTTTGTTCACCCAATTCGGCCAAGTGCCTACCTCTGGGAAGGACTGAACTCAGTCCTTTAATCCACTAAGCTCAAGGTTCTCTCGTACAACACGGTTTGTCAACACGCAACCTATGCTACTCAACCTTAGCTAGAACTTCGACCACAATAAGAACAGGCTCTGACTTGTGTCACAACTACCTACAATGGTATTAATCTAGAACAGATACTGACTCGACGAATCCCAGCCTATTCTAATTAACACGCAGTCTCTGCAGGCCTGCTATAGCACCTGCTGTAGCACACAGTTGATGCACAATTTGTCTGCATCGCTCCAAGTCTTCAGCTGAGCCGATCGAATAATTCCATGAGCGCTGCACACTCTGGAATACTCCCCCTCACTCAGTGACCTCCTGTCACTAGCGAGTCCAAGTCTTCTGCCAATTGCCTGAGCACCTTCACTTGACAATTGCTCCACGGCCTTCCTTGATCTACCAACAAGCACTTCGATGCTCTGAATTGGCTTCCCAGATCAAGCAGTGATTAGACTCTGCAAGTCTAGATCACCCTCGGTTCAATCACACAACTCCACGCGCCTGCGGTGCTCTCGGTGATGGTCGAAGCTCTTCGCGCACTTGAATTCCACTCTCTGGTATTCAGCATAAGCTCTCTCTGTATGTTCTCTGCTTCGATCAATCAGGACACTGTGCTCAGCCTCCTTTAAGTACTCGCCCGGCCTTGCACAGGTTGCCACTCTTTGGAAGTTCCCTAAAGCAACATAATCTCCTAGTTTGTAGGAGATTAGATTTCATTTCGAAAAACTAATTTCCCACAAACAAATCTTTACCTGGGCACGGGAATCTTCTCTGGGATATTCTTTATTGAATATTTTGAAACTCCAGGTAGAACACTGCTCTTCAATACGGTTCGTTGAACGCAAACTCTGAATGGGCGCTAAACTTCTGCTACAGCTCTGTGCTCCAGGAACTGCTACAGTAGAAGCTTGTTCGCGTGAGCTAGTTTTGTCAAAGGCTGCCACACAGCATCATCAATCTCCCCCTTGGCATTTTGACGAAACCCCTTCTATGATTTGATTGATTGATTCTCCTTAAGTCCCTCGACTCCCCCTTGATCTTATCTTCTCTCGACTTCCCCTTTTTGGAACATATGCCAAGGGGAAAAGAAGTGGACTGGATTATGGCGCCAAAGGACAGAGACCTAGAGAGGATCTCAGGTCTTCGAATCTGACTGCATCCAGAGGCTTGGTGAAGATATCTGCAAGTTGTTTCTCGGTCACCATGTGCTGGAGAGCAATAATCTTCTTTTCTACCAAATCTCTGATGAAGTGATGTCGAATATCAATGTGTTTGGTCCTGCTATGCTGAACAGGGTTCTTGGAAATGCTGATAGCACTCATGTTGTCATAGTAGAGGACCATTACTCCCTGACTGAGGCGATACTCAGCTAACATATGTTTCATCCGGATCATTTGTGCACAGCAACTTCCTGCTGCAGTGTACTCTGCCTCAGCCGTGGACAAGGAAATGTTGTTTTGTTTCCTACTAAACCAGGATATCAAGTTGTTTCCCACGAAGAAGCATCCTCCAGATGTGCTCTTCCTATCCTCAGCGCATCCTGCCCAGTCTGCATCACTATATCCTACGAGATTTGCATTTGTATCCTTAGTGTACCACAAGCCATAGTTAAATGTACCTCCGACATACCGGATGATCCTTTTCACGAGCTATAGGTGACTTTCTTTTGGGCTGGCTTGGAACCTTGCACATACCTCTACCGCAAAGGAGATGTCGGGAGGCTAGCAGTCAGATTCAGCAGGCTCCCAATCATACTTCTATAGATAACTTGATTCACTTTCACCCCATTCTCATCTTTGGCGGCCTTGATGTGGGTGGCGGCTGGTGTTCGTTTGTGACTGCCGTTGTCCAGTTGGAATTTTTTCACCAGGTTCTTGCTATATTTGCTTTGTGCTACAAAGATTCCGTCTTCTTTCTGGGAGATTTTCAGATCGAGGAAATAAGTCAGCTCTCCCACCATGCTCATTTTGAATTCATTATGCATGTGATCCATAAACTGCTTTACTAGATGCTGGGACCTTGATCCAAAGACAATGTCATCTACATAAATCTGGGCGATGATCACATCTGACTTGGTTCTTTTCACAAAAAGTGTTTTGTCAGCTCCCCCCCCCCCTTCATATCCATGAGTTTCAAGGAAGATGGTCAGTCATTCATACCATGCTCTAGGAGCCTGTTTGAGCCCACCAGGGCTTTCTTCAGCTTGTACACATGCTCCGGATAATGAGGGTCTTCAAACCCTTTTGGTTGAGCTACATAAACTTCTTCGGAGAGCTCACCATTCAGAAATGCACTTTTGACATCCATTTGATACAACTTAAATCCGAGGTAGCATGACACGGCAAGGAGCAGTCTAATAGCTTCCAACCGAGCAACTGGTGCAAAGGTTTCATCGAAATCCAGACCTTCAATTTGTGTGTACCCTTGTGCCACCAACCTGGCTTTATTTCTTGTGATGTTGCCCTTCTCATTAGTCTTGTTTTTGAAGATCCACTTGGTACCTATGATGTTTACTCCTTCTGGTCTGGTAACTAAGTCCCACACATTGTTTCTTTTGAACTCAGCTAGTTCCTCCTACATTGCCATCATCCAGTATTCGTCACTCATGGCTTCTTTGAAGTTATTTGGTTCTGTGCAGGATAAAAAGCAGGTGTTGAGATGTGCGTTGCCCCTAGTTCTCCTTCCTTCTATCGGGTCTCCAATTACATTTGTCAGAGGATGATTCCTCTGAATCTTCTTTGGGGGTTGCCTTGATGGTGTGGGAAGAACTTCACTAACCTGTTCTTCATCCAGGGTGTCCTCACGTTCATTTAAACTTTCTGCATCAGCACTTCCTGTAGCATCCTCTGGTGCAGAGGCTTGTACATTCCTATTCTGTCTCACTGGTACAGCTTCTGTGTCTGAGTCTTCATCATCTAGGCTAGTGGTAGTAGCTTCTTCAACATCATTGACGACTACATTAATGGATTCCATCACTGTCTTCGTCCTCTCATTGTAAACATGATATGCTCTGCTGTTTACTGAGTAAGCCAAGAACATGCCAGCATCACTCTTGGGGTCAAGCTTCTTTCGGTATTCCCAATCTCTTAGAATGTAGCAGTCACTCCCGAAAATGTAGAAATATTTTACTGTGGGCTTCTTCTGATTTCAGAGCTCGTAACAGGTCTGATTCGTTCCTTTCCGTATGAAAACTCTGTTAATGATTTAGCAGGCTATGTTCATTGCCTCAGCCCAGAATCTCAGGGGAACCTTACTCGCATGAATCATGACCCTGGCCATTTCTTGGATTATTCGATTCTTCCGTTCCACGAAACCATTTTGCTGAGGAGTGATTGGAGAAGAGTACTGATGAGTTATACCTCTTTTTCTGCAGAACTCGTCTACTGCTTCATTCTAAGAATTCCCATCCATGATCACTTCGGATGTTGGAAATTATGAGGTTCTTTTCATGAATTGTTAGCATCTACTGCAGCAAAAATAGCATTCAGTGCCTTTGAATTACCGGTTACTGCAGCTCCCTCTTCATCAGTCCATTGTACTTCAGGCTTCACCCTAGTAATTCCCCTTTCATCCATGGTAATGGGAGAAGACCATTCAGCCACAACTGCTCTCCAGGTTTTCTCATCTATAGCTTTGAGGAATGCCTTCATCCTGGCCTTCTAATAGCCATAGTTGCTTTCTTCCGACAACAATGGATGGCTCGTGCTCTGTCCTTCCTTCATCGTACCTTGCTTAGACGCTCAGGATCTCTACTCTGTATGTTGAGTTCCCGCTCTGATACTAATTGAAATTTCCGCAGCGTCTCTGATATGCAGATTTGTGTACAAGCAGTTACTACAGCACACTCTTGAACACCCAAATCTGATGCATCAAGATAGAACAAGAGACAAAGGTTTGTTCACCCAGTTCGGCCAAGTGCCTACCTCTGGGAAGGACTGAACTCAGTCCATTAATCCACTAAGCTCAAGGTTCTCTCGTACAACACGGTTCGTCAACACGCAACCTATGCTACTCAACCTTAGCTAGGACTTCGACCACAATCAGAATAGGCTCTGACTTGTGTCACAACTACCTACACTAGTATTAATCTAGAACAGCTACTGAATCGACGAATCCCAGCCTATTCTAATTAACACGCAGTCTCTGTAGGTCTGCTATAGCACCTGCTGTAGCACACAACTGATGCACAATTTGTCCGCGTCGCTTCAAGTCTTCAGCTGAGCCGATCGAAAAATTCCACGAGCGCTGCACACTCTGGAATACTCCCCCTCACTCAGTGACCTCCCGTCACTAGCGAGTCCAAGCCTTCTGCCAATTGCCCGAGCACCTTCACTCGACAATTGCTCCAAGGCCTTCCTTGATCTACCAACAAGCACTTCGATGCTCTGAATTGGCGTCCCAGATCAAGCAGTGATCAGACTCGGCAAGTCTCGATCACCCTCGGTTCAATCACACAGCTCCACGCGCCTGCAATGCTCTCGGTGATTGTCGAAGCTCTTCGCGCACTTGAATTCCACTCTCTGGTATTCAGCGTATGCTCTCTCTGTATGTTCTCTGCTTCGATCAATCAGGACGCTCTACTCAGCTTCCTGTAAGTACTCGCCCGGCCAGGCACAGGTTACCACTTTTTGGAAGTTCCCTAAAGCAACATAATCTCCTAGTTTGTAGGAGATTAGATTTGATTTTGAAAAATAAATTTCCCACAAACAAATTTTTACCTAGGCACGGGAATCTTCTCTGGGATATTCTTCATTGAATATTTAGAAACTCCAGGTAGAACACTGCTCTTCAATACGGTCCATTGAACGCAAACTCCGAATGGGCGCTGAACTTCTATGATAGCTCCGTGCTCCAGGAACTGCTATAGCAGAAGCTTGTTCGCGTGAGCTGGTTTTGTCAAAGGCTGCCACACAACATCATCACACCAAAAACACCAAGGATCATTATCAGGATCTTTTCTTAGATTCTAGCAAGTTTGTTGAAGATTCTGTTGCCAAATTTGAACTCTTGGATCTTTATCTTCTTAGACCATGTGCTGGCAATTGCTGAGCTCTTGATGATGTCTGCATACCTCTCTGATCTTTTTCGATGCCAGCCGATCATGCCGGAGCCTCTCCGTGCTACGCCAGGATTCTGCTCTAGCTCTGGATCATCACGAAGTGCTGAAGGAGACTCTGTCTCTTCATAGCTGTCTCTCGCCCATTCTTCAGATAGTGTCTCAGCTTCAAATCTTCAAGAATTGCTGAAGTAAATTCTAGCTCTAGCTCTTTATTGTTATTGTTTTGTCAGTCTTCAGATTGTGCTCCAGCCACCGATCTCCAAAGAGTGCTTCAGTAGCCTCTTGAGCAGTTTTGTCAAGGATGCCATATCTTCAACACCTTGTAACTCTACTGTAAACATAGATTCACTTTATAGAATAAAGTCTATTTCTTTCTGTCCGTGGAGGTAGTCATCAGACCTGTATTGTGACCCTTCTCTTTCTGGTTACCTTTTCATAAACAACAATGTTCTCCTTAGTGAAACACATGTAGTCCTTCTTTGTTGTGAATGATTCAATCAGTAGCCCTTTAACAGTTTGGCCACTACCTCCTCGATCATAACACTCTCACTCCCTAACCACACTTCTCTCTCTAAAGGGTGTCAAGTTGTATAGGGGTCCGGATGCTCCACAAGAAAGGTAGCAGGATTCGAACCTGCAGTCTTCAGGTCATGGGCCTGATGAGTCGACCAATCCTCTACTCGTACTCAGGCAAACTTCCTTACATTCGCCTACTCGATGAACGAAGACAGCTAATCAACTATACTTTGCACGGGAACTAAGAAGGCCCATTAAAAATGAAAGGCTTAAAGCCAGGTCGAAAGCCGGACATTTCCCTTGGTAAGAAAACCATTAGTTTGGAATTCCCTGTTTAGTAAATAAATGAACTGATGGATTTGTGACATTTAACGTCAATTCATTTGATTCCCTACAGACAGAGTTATGTAAAAATTACCCTAATAGAGTATTTATTTACCACTTATGATCTTGGGTGCGTATTGAACAGGTGAGAAACTAGCAAGATAAAACAAAGAAGTACTGGAAGAAGTAATGGGGTTATTATTAAGAAACACGCATGATACCCCTATTGAGACCATTTCATATTTCTTACGATATTTATTAAAATTGTATACTATAGTTGTAAGTTCTACTTATAATACAGCTGCTTGTTCGGTCTAAGGAAGAAAGACGGACATATATGAAATTTTTTCCTAACTTCGTAACATCCGCAAATTCATCAAAGCCTTGCGCCTTGCGCCTCACGCTTTGAGGCAAAGTTTAGCCATATCTTAAACAATCATTCAGGAAAGACAAGATATTCACTGACTTATGGCCCTTATCCACGTTAAATCTCTGTGTCTATCTATTTCCTTACTATTTCTCTTTTTTTTTTCTTCGTTTATTCATTACACGGCATCAATCACAACACATTATTTCATATAAAATCCAATCCACTTAATGATGTACAGGCTTGACTACGCGAGGTGCATCTGACTGAGTCTGCACAAGAATAGATGGAATGTCAGTAAGAATAAATCATAGTCTGTAAATCTAAACACCCTGATGCTCTTTTATTATCGGTTGTCAAACTAAACTAGCATTATGATATGCAAGGAGAGATTTCAACCACTCTACACTATCATCCACATATTCCACAAACTTTTTGCATCCAAATCCAGGCAGCCTAGACGAACGCCGCACCAAACCAACCGTTTCCAATGTAGGCATGTAAGGACCGACCGGATTTCTAAAAGGTACGCGGCTGGCTTCAGAGGAAACACAGCGGATACGGGAGTACTGGCGGCGGGATTGGTCGGAGAATGTGAATGACTTTGGCATCTCTACCATCGATTCTGTCAGATATGGGTTGATGGGGATTAGGGTTTGGTGGAGTGGCGTCTAGAAATAAATAGTTCGCGGGAAAATGGTCGGTCGGCCGTTATATTCTGAGGGAACTATTTCGAAACTTTATTTTGACAACCTTTCAAATTAGTTTCACTTATACCACCTATTTACTATAAGTGTTGACCCAAACATCCCAGTCAGAAAAATAAATAAATAAAAAGGATGTTAGTAACAATGGATTTAATCGAATAAAAATCAAACGCGCCTCGATTATAAGCAATGTCTATAACGACGGCCACCCTTTAAGTTGATGACCTGGTACCAATTAAATGTCACATCATCGCCACTTTGCAAGTAAGCGTTTTTATTTAAAAAAAAATAATCATTTTTTGAAACAATGCCTTTACAAAAATGGAGCATAACCGGAACAAACTTCAAAAGTAAGGCATATTGGAAATAAAGTTTGAGAAAGAAGGTAAATTGAGAAATTTTTTAGGAATATAACAGTGCAACTATTTCGACTTGTTAGTGTCATTTTTTTCTTTTGTCTTTTGTTTCATATCAAATTTAGCAAACAGAGGTTTTGTGGTTCAGTCGACTCAAAATAATGCTTTGTGCGAAGATTTAAACGAATATAGGCAAAAAAATCATGCCAGATAGACTTATTCATTTTCGGAGGCCTGTCGAGCACACATGCAATGTTCAATTGCCATAATCCATTCAAAGGTTAAAAAATATCAAATCAGTAATCAAAATCAGAACTACTGCACCGTTTCTTAAGCCTAACTGTTCCTCCAAAGGCAAACTTTGGTCAACTCTCTTTCAATTCCAAAACGGTGCCTCCATTGTTCACAATGGTGTTTCCTTGAACCAAAACACCGTTTTCATATCCTGAAATGGCCCAAATGGAAGAAATCTTAATCCGATTAGAAATTCAACTTAGTTTCAATATAAATAGATTAAAGACCTAGAATTAGTAAGGCCATGTTCTTTTGCACTTAAATTTTAAGTAAAGTTGCGTAAAGTTAATTTAAGTTAAGTCCATTAATTATTATTTTTTATTAGTGGTGTGTTGTTTTTATGGTGGTGGATTGTTGTGATTTTGGAAGTGTTGGTGGTGGTGTTGTGGTGGTGATGGGTTGTTGTGTTGTGGTGGTGTGGTATTTTGTGGTGGTGCTGGTGGTAGTATTGTGGTAATGGTGGTGGTAGTGGTGTTGTGGTGGTGGTGGGTTGTTGTTGTGTTGTGGTGGTGGGTTGTTACAGTGGTGGTGTGTGTTGTTGTTGTGTTGTGGTGGTGATAGTGCTTTTGTGGTGGTGGTGATATTGTGGTTGTGATGTTAAGGTAGTGGGGTGGTGGTGGTGGTAGCAGAGTGATGGTGTTGTTGTTGGTGGTTGTGTGGTGATGGTAGTGTTGTGGTAATGGGTGGTACTGTGGTAGTTGTGCGGTGATGTTGTGGTGGTGTGGATGTGTTGTTGTGGGGGTGGTGGTAGTGGGTTGTTGTGGTGGTGTGGATGTGCTGTTGCGAGGGTGGTAGTAGGGTGGTTGTGTTTTTGTGGTGGTAATGTAGTGGAGTGGTGGTGGTGGGTTGTTATTGTGTTGTGGTGGTGGTAGTGTTTTTATGGTGGTGGTGGTGATGGTATTGTGATTGTGATGTTAAAGTAGTGAGGTGGTAGTGGTAGTGGAGTGTTGGTGTTGTTGGTGGTGGTGTGAATGTGTTGTGGTGGGGGTGGTGTGGTGTTGTGGTGATGAATGGTAATTTAAGTACTTTAGTTAAGTTAAATTAAATTAACTTAAGTTAAATACTTAAATAAATAACTTAAGGTTAAAAGAACAGGCCCTAACCTAGGAAGAATTTACAGTAATACTTAGAGGAAAAAGTTGGCAGCTCGCAAGAAGACAAAAGAGGCGGCGAATACTCCGATCAAGACCTAAGATTCGTCATTATAGATTGCTGGAGTATGTCCACTCCATATTTTTGATGAGACAAACACACAACTAATAATGCTACTTGAGTGTGCAGGGAACGATTCCTAGAATGTATATTGCAACACGAAAGCAGGAGCTGATAGAATCTTTGAGATTACGATCTCTAGCTAGATTCTCGGAACAAAACAGAAGCTAATAGAATCTCTGAGATTACGATCGCTATCTAGATTCTCGGAGCAAAATAAGGATCAAGATTGAGAAGATCCGGTCAAAGATTGTCAAGATTATTATGGGATATTTTCTTGATAATCTTAGAGATTCAATTCCGAATTTGGAAGATGGATCTGGGATTTGTTGCCCAACAAATCAGGGATTTGCGGTTGAACAAATCTAGGTGTTTTTCCAAGGAGAACAAGATAAAAGAGAAGGCAGAGCTTTCGACCTAGGGAGCGAATTGGAAAAGGTCCTTGACACCCATCAACGTAAAAGCTAAGGCTCGAAAGACTACACCGCCAAGAAGTAGAGAAAGGAGAAGTTCGTTACTCCGGAGGAAACTGAAGACGGTGCTGTAGTCTGTAACAAAAGGGAGTACTACTTGTGGTGGGGCTAACCTGTGGAGGATGCCCTAGCAGACAGTGAACTGGAATGTCTGTGTGCTAGAGGTATAATTTCAAGTGTAACCGATACACACACCTAAATACAAGAGTATTTCCAAATCTTTCTGGCTTGCTAGAAGGTAGTGGTTTTTCTCTCAGGTATCTTTTAAAGTACAGGAATTTCCACTATAAATTGCTGAGCAAGTCCATTACTTTCTGCATAATTTACTTTCCGCTGCTTTATTACCTGGCAAGGAACAAAACCCTTTTGTTACTTGCTACGGAACACTAACCACGATCCAACAATTGGTATTAGAACCTTGTCTCTAGATTTTGGAACTAGCATTACAGGAAGAATGACGACTCAGACTGACTCCTTCTTGAAATCACCCACACTGAAACCGGGAGAGTATGACTGGTGGGCGGAACAGTTTGAAGCTCACACATGTTCCCTGGATGGACAACTTTGGAGAATTATAGAGAATGGACCGTTACCTATAATGGACACGACATATTCAACCAAGGTTAAGGACAGGGAAGCCACAACTTCTCCGCATCCAAAACACAACAACAGAACAAGAACCGGTTAGCATCCAGCCACTCCAGTTCACTATCTGCTAGGTTATTCTTCACAGGTTAGCCGCACCACAAGTAGCACATCCTTTTGACACAAACTACAGCACCGTCTTCAGTTCCCTCTGGAGTAGCAAGCTTCTCCTTTCTCGACCTTCTTAGCAGTGTAGTCTTCCGAGCCTTGGTTTTTACGCCGTTGGGTGTCAAGAACCTTTTCCACTGCGCTGCTGCACAGAAAGCCGTGCCTTCTTCTATATCCTGATCTTCTTGAAAAATTCCCCTGATTTGCTTTTTTGTTGAACCACAAATCTTAGATTCCCTTTCCAAATTTGAAATAGAATCTCTTAGTTTGTCAAGGTTATCACATAATAATCTTGACAATCTTTGACCGGATCTTCTCAATCTAGATCCCTTGTTTTGCTCCGCGAATCTTGGTTAGAGATCATCATCTCAGTAGATTCGATCAGCTTCTAAATTGATGTTGTGACGTTCGTTCCAGGGATCGTTCCCTACACACTTAAGTAACATTGTCAGTTGGGTGTTTGTCTCATCAAAAACTTGGAGTAGACATACTCCAACAGTTTTCCCATTTTTGATGATGACAAACACCCTCAACAATAAATCAATAATCATACTCAACGTATGTTTCAACTAGTGTTCCCCTCTGTGTTCCCTTTCAGCACTGTACAGTTCTCCCTCAAAAAAATAACGAGACATCGTCAGATATGATTTCCCCATCAGAACGTGCGCTATCTCTATAACCTTCCCCCTTTTGGCATCATCAAAATGCACGGTCATAAGAAAGCAACCATGAATAATAGATTAACGGACAGAGTGCATATAACCCAAAACATACTGAGACTAAAACAGAAATAGGTAGAGTAGTAAGCAGTTCACAAAGTACCAACGGAGCAGATTCCCAAGGTCATGATAGAGAAATAACAAAATAAGCCAAAAATAGTGTAGCGAGGAGTGAAAAGGATAATCAACCAACTAGTCGATCAAGGGGTTGTTGGCATGTCAGGAACCTGAGGAGCAAGAGAGGGCTGTCGGATGACAGCTTCAAGGCGAAGCAAGATCTCTTTAATATTTTACAGGTCTGTGGTGAGCCGCATCTGTTGGGATACCAGCACCCCAAGCGAGTCCTCGATCAGGGACAGGCAGCGGATGATGGTACTGTTCCTAGTGTTTCCCTGCTCGGCTGCCAGCGGCTCACTCTCCTCTGGATCTGGGAGTGGTTGTTCTACAGCTGGTTGAATGCGAACCCACCCAACCCCGTCCTGTCTAACAAACTTCACTTTCCTTAAATTACTTTAATCCAAAGAACGAGTGCAAATTACCTCATCTGTGCGTTCCCCATACAACACTTGAATGGGGTAAGGCAGTGCATGGGCATCACTCTGATATGCGTGTTTCATATGCTACATCATGATTTTTGCCAGATTGATTTGTTCCTTTGCTTTGAGCTTGTCAAAGAGAATGTAGTCCTGGATGAGGATGGTATTTCTTTTTGTTCCCTTGGAGTTATGTTGCAGACAAGGAGGTTGTGGAGGAGACGGTTTGTGATCCCCATTTGGTTTGTCTTAATGTTGCTGGCCGGGGGGTTGTCCTCTTCACTCACGGCCTTCATCAGTTCGACTGGGTTTACCTCTGGATGCCACTGCCCCTTTGAGTATCCTTCATATCCGGTGTGAGGAACTCCAAGAATGAGGCTCATTTCAAGGTTAGAAAAGTAATGGTTGTCCCCATTCAGTTTGAATGCCAACTAACTCATGTGGCCTTTTTTCCAATGTAAAAGAAGAATAAAATTCTCGGATGAGTGACTGACTTACTTGGGTGGTTTCAGTGAACTGGTTCCCCCACCCTTGAGCATAGAGCAGCACAGTCAAGTTTTTGAGGTCATTGCAGAGGAGGAAGGCATTGTCAACCACCAGCTCCTTGACAATGTTGCGGAACGAGGGTTCCCGGCTCTCCTCGTCGGTGGATGTCATGGCCAAATGCCGAGAGCTTCTCCGTTCCTGCGACTGAGATGTGCGGGAACGTTTAGCTCGGGAGGGTGTCTTCCTTGTGGTTTTAGAGCTCTTGGCAACGGAGTCCCTTGCCAGCTGCCCACGTGTACACCTTCTGGGCGGGGCAGCTTCCTTGGTGGTCGGGTTCTACGATCCTTCCTCCTATCCTTTCGATGGGATGGGAATCAGTTCGATTGGGGGGTCTTGCTCGGCGATAAGGGAGGCAGGTGCCTGGTAAGGAACCAGGGAAGTTAAGGGATCGATTGTTGAGGAGGAGTTGGTGATGGAGTGTATTTATACGCTCTATTGAGTTATTTATTCCCATAGTTTTATTACATTTTGCGTGAATCGATTACTATTTTGTAGTGTTTTCGTATCGCAGGTGTGTTCAAGATCGCATTGGATTTTATCGCACATTTGAAGCATTCATCCAAGATCAAGAAGTCAACAGCAGTCAACTCTGCTGGTTCAATTAGAAATCAGATCCGGTTCGAGCAGATGTGGTTCAATGTGGTTCATTCTGGTTCAACCCAAAAACCATAAACCTAAAAGATGGACAAAAGAGGAAAAGAATCATCTCACTATTCACGCACTATTCATGCTACAGGACTGACGGCAGTGGAGGAGAAGATTGAAGAGCTTGAGAGAGAAGTCACCGGAATTCACTGTTCACGCTGGTTATTGTTCACTATTCACTGTTACTGTTACTATTCACGCCGAAACACTGTTCACGGCCGGATTTTATTTTGGTTCAGTTCTTGTTCTTTAACTTATTATAGTGTAATGAACTCAGTTTTATTGTATTCCATGGATAATATGAGTAGCTAAATCAATATTTCAGTTTGGAGATTTATAATGCGACAATGGTTTGAGATCAATGAATGAATGTTTGAGCTAGTGATTTTATTTGCCCTCGTATGTATGAACTGAATGCGTTGATTGTCAATTTAGTGCAGCTTAGTGGTGAGCTAATTTGATATCAATTGTGTTATACTTGACTGGAATGCATAATTAGCTAAGCTTAGCGGTGGAACTAATTTGTGGTCTCAGTTGGGTAACTATTGAACTTGTTCGAAGGCCTAGCGGTTAAGAATAGGTAGAATTTGATTGTCGACATATCTTTAGCGGGAATGTTGCACTGAGGCAGAATTCATTAGTTTATGCATGTATTCGATCGATGATAACTAGTTGCATTGTATTCCCCGAACTGATTTTCTCTGAATTGATATCCTCAGTTTGTTCTTTTTTCTGTGACTTTCATTAGAACTCTATCTTACTTTCTCTCTTTGGGTTCGACCCTGCTTACCGCTTGCTAGTGTGTTAACAGGAGTTATAAATTTAAATTTGAGGCGCACGATGACGCGCTGTCAGTTGGTCGACATTGTTGTATGAGGTAGGGTATCGAAAATGTTGGCTGATTTAGGGTTTGGGTGTGTTTGATATGACTTTCTCTCTCTTAAGTACCCACCAATAAAAGGATCTCCCTCTTTTGTTTTTGGAAAGTTTTCTAGGATCCCGCTCTTTTGTCTTTGGAAGTTTTTCTTTGTAAAAATTCCCCCCCCCCCCCTCCATCTCTCTTTCCAAAATTAACTAACAGTCTGATTTTCATTGCTTCCGAAGATTGTGAGATATATTTTTTCCTTGATTTTCTCGATTCTCTTGATTTGGTTCCTTCTCTTCCAACCGTCCCTTGAGGACTATCTGCGATTTTCAGAAGCTGATATGGTGCGGTGAGATTACCCGAGTGGTACAAGGTGGGCACCATATTAAACAAAAACAGAACAAGAAGAGGCAAATATGTTTTCAAGATGAACTTAGGTTTACCTCATGAGGAACAATATCCAGAAATGTATCAAAGGGGTCATATGATCGTCTACTCATGAGATGGCTTGGGTAGTCGTAGATTCCTTCCATCATTTGGGCTTGTAATGTGGGTGCAAAGTATCAGGAAGGATCTTTTGTGCCAAAAGAATATTTTTCTCTATCATGACTGGTAACAATACTCAGAACATAATTTGTTAGTGATCATAACTCATCCTAGTTAGATTAGACTCGAGACATAATCGAACAATAGCATAACGTCCATAAAATCTATGATATCAAGTTACCTCTACTCATGTTAGCAAATTTCAGCCATTCCGTAGGGAGATTATGAGATGTCACATATTCAATTCAAGGAAATCATACCTAGCTCAATATGCAGCTTTTCAAAGGGTTCCCTGTTGAGTGCCTTGGTGAATATGTCAGCTATTTGTTCCTCAGTCTCACAGAAGTTCATGCTAACCAGACCTTTTTCGACACAGTCACGAAGGAAGTGATGTTTGATCTCAATGTGTTTTGTCCTAGAGTGTTGCACGGGATTCTTAGAAATATTTATGGCACTAGTGTTATCACAGAAGATAGGAATAGAAGCAAATAAAATTCCGTAGTCACTTAGCTGTTGTTTGAGCCATAGAAGTTGGGCGCAGCAGGCGGCGGCCGCGATGTATTCCGCCTATGCAGTAGAGAGAGCTACTGAATTTTGCTTCTTAGATCCCCACGAAATAAGGCAAGTTCCTAGAAACTGGGCCATTCTTGATGTGGACTTCCGATCCACTTTGTTCCCTGCGAAGTCAGCATCCGTGTATCCTGCTAATCGGAAGTCTCCATTTCTTGGGTACCATAGGCACAGGTTCTCCGTTCCCTTCAGGTACCTTAGGATTCGCTTGACTGCTTTGATGTGGGTCTCACTGGTATCAGCCTGAAATATGGCACACAAGCACACAGCATACATAATATCAGGTCTACTTGCCGTGAGATATGGGAGTGTACCTATCATTCCTCTCTAGAGTGATTGATCTACTTTTGGTGAGTTCTCATCCTTGCCCAGTGAGTCATTTGGAGAGATTGGGGTGGCATGTCATTTGAAATTCTCCATCTTGAACCTTTTGATCATCTCTCCGATGTTCTTCTGTTGATGTATTCTTGTCCCATCCCTTTCTTGCACCACTTGAAGTCCTAGGAAGAACTTGAGTTCCCCTACCATGCTCATCTCAAACTCGCTTTCCATGAGCTTTTATGAATTTCTCGATCAAGGCTGTGTTGGTAGATCCAAATATGATGTCGTCGACATAGACTTGTACTACCAGGGTGGCATCCTTCCCTCAGAAGGAACAGAGTCTTGTCTGCCTGTCCATGAACATATCCGTGAGATAATAGGAATTGAGATAATCTTTCATACCATGCACGAGGGGCCTATTTCAATCCATATAGTGCTTTGTCTAGGATGTACATATAGTCCGGATGTGTAGAGTCTTCGAAGCCGGGGGTTTGTGACACATATACTTCTTCCTTGAGGTTTCCATTCAGAAATGTCGTCTTTACGTTCATCAATTGCAGTTTGAACCCAAGATATACCGAAAGGCAATAAGTAAGCGAATGGCTTCCAACCTTGCAACCGGGGTGAAAGTTTCGTCATAGTCAATTCCCTCCTGTTGATTGTACCCCTTGACGACCAGCCTTGCTTTGTTCTTGATTATTTGTCATTTATCGTCCAGTTTGTTCTTGAATACCCACTTGGTTCCGACTATCGTTCTGTGGTCTTGTCTGGGAACCAACCTTCATACTTTGTTCCTTTCAAACTGATGTAGTTTCTCTTGCGTGGCTCTCACCCAATCGGTGTCTCTCAGTGCTTCTTCTACGTTCCTGGGTTTTATCAAAGACACAAATGCAAAAAAGGCATGATTATTAATTAAAGAGACTTGAGTTTGGGAAACCTGATACTCGTTGTCTGTTGAATTTGATGTGTAGCAGGCGTAGTCTTGTAGCCACGAGAGTGGGGTACGGTTCGTCTCCCCACGTCTAATGCTAGTTGCATTTTCCTCTTCTTCTGGTGTCTGTTCCATCTGGGGTAAGTGGCAGCGCGTCGTCGTGCGCCTCAAATTTGTATTTATAACTCCTGTTAACACACTAGCAAGCGGTAAGCAGGGTCGAACCCAAAGAGAGCAAGTAAGATAGAGTTCTAATGAAAGTCATAGAAAAAGGAACAAACTGAGGATATCAATTCAGAGAAAATCAGTTCGGGGAATACAATGCAACTAGTTATCACCGATCGAATACATGCATAAGCTAGTGAATTCTGCCTTAGTCCAACATTCCCGCTAAAGATATGTCGACAATCAAATTCTACCTATTCTTAACCGCTAGGCTTTCGAACAAGTTCAATAGTCACCCGACTTATACCACAAATTGGTTCTACCGCTAGGTTTTCCCCAACAATGCAATCAAGTCAAGTATAACACAATTGATATCAATCTAGCTCACCGCTAAGCTGCACTAAATTGATCATCAAAGCATTCGTTTCATTCATACAAGGGCAGCAAATCAATAGTTCAAACATCCATTCATTGATCTCAAACCATGGTTGCACTATAAATCCCCAAACTGAGTTGAGCTTAGTTACTCATAGAATACATCAAAACTAATGAAAATACTGAGTTACACTACTGGAATGAGACTAAAACACTAACTGAATAATTCGGAAATCCGGCCGTGAACAGTGTTCCGGCGTGAATAGTAACAGTAACAGTAATAGTGTTCCGGCGTGAATAGTGAACAGTAACAGTAACACTGAACAGTACCGGCGTGAATAGTGAATTCCGGCGACTTCTCTCTCAAGCTCTTCAATCCTCTCCTCGACTGCCGTCAGTCCTCTTGCCTCCGTGCGTGTGTCGTGCGTGTCTTTTTCTTTTTCCTCTTTTTTCAAAGTTTAAGGTTAGGATTTTGGGGTTGAACCAGAATGAACCACGTCTGATTGAACCGGTCCTGATTTCTGATTGAACCAGCTGACTTTGACTTTGACTGCTGTTGACTTCTTGATCTTGGATGAATGCTTCAAATATGCGATAAATTTCAATGTGATCTTGAACATTCCTGCGATACGAAAACACTACAAAAGAGTAATCGATTCACACAAAATGTAATGAAATTATGGGAATAAACAACTCAATGGAGCGTATAAATAAGCTCCATCAGTAAGTCAAGTATTTGTTCCTCTAGTTCTTCTTCCTGTGTTCCCCCTGAGTCATGTGAGGGGGGACCATGGTTCGGTGGATCTGGAAGTGAGGGTTCTTGTTCTTCTGGGCTCTCTGTCTCAAACACACTGAAGTCATCCTCTTGTGTGATAGGAGGGGCATTTTCATCTTTGATTAGATCTTCGGCCATCACATCTTCATCGAACACCACATGAATGCTCTCCTCTATCTTCCTTAACATCTTGTTATAAACCTTGTATGCTATGTTATGGATAGAGTATCCGACAAATGTTCCCTCGTCGCTTTTGGGGTCGAACTTCCCAGACTGTCCTTATCGTTGTTATGTATGTAGCATTTGCATCCTATGACAATAAGGTGGGATACATTTGGTTTTCTTCTCTTCAGCAACTCATATGGGGTCTTATGTAGAATAGGTCTGAGATATGCCCGATTTAGAATGTAACAGGACGCGTTCGTGACTTCTCCCTAAAAGTTTCTAGGTAGTCCGCTGGCCAGGAGTAGAGTTCTAGTCATGTTCTTAAGAGTTTTATCTTTTCTTTCCACAACTCCGTTCTGCTCTGGTGTACTGGGTGCCGAAATGTTGTGGCTTATGCCTTTATCCCTGCACAGAAGAAGAAATTGTGAGTTTTCGAACTCTGTTCCGTGATCGGTACGAATACTTCCCAAGGAACAATCCAATTCACTACAAGAAAATGTACTAAAATCTACGATATAAAAGCAACACATTTTATGTTGTTGTTTTTATGTACAATGCCAACGGAAATAGGTTGGAACTAATTCCGTTGACAATATGATTTTATTTGCAATAAATATATGTCGTAATAAAAGTCGTTGATTGTAGGAAGCATATTTTCAACAGAATTTACATAAGTAATGAAAATTATAAATATAAAGTTTTCAAACTTAATTCCATGTAATTTTGATATGTTGAGTATCAACAAATATTGTGGAAACTATTTCTGTCACTAATATTACTTTTAATTTCAACAGAGTTTCGTTGGAATAAACGCCGTTGATTGGTGAACATAATTTTGCAACAGAATTTCCTTGAGAAGTGAAAATGGTTAATCATAAATATAGGAAACCAAAATACTACATGATTATTAAGTTTTAAGTATCAACGAAAATTTATAGTAAATATTATTTTTATCTTCAAGAAATATTTGTCATATTAAAATTCATAGTCTTTAACTATCATTTAGTCAACAACACGTACTTAAGAACGATAAATTTAAATATAAATTTTAAACCCTTAAATTAGTGTTGTTTTTATATATTTTGAGTATAGTGCACTTGATTTTAGATGTCATGTAAATGACAAAATTTAGCAACGTTCAACAACTTGATTTTATTTTTCTACCCTCAAGATAATGTGGTTCAATTATTTTATTTTATAAGAATATAATTTGTGTTAAATAAAATCAATTAATTGTATTGTATAATAAATCTGATGCTCTTAAGATTTCAAACGACAAAGTCAGAGATTCAAAGCCGATCGGCTTGTTGTTCCTCTATTCTACCTATCGCTTAAGCTAGCTTGCAATACAAATTAAATTCAATGTATGACCTTCAGTCAGGCACTATCGTATTACTTGATTCATAAGCCGTGTAAACCTTGTTTAATTCGTCACTGTGGTTTGTGCTTATCAATCAGAAATCGCCTTGTTCTCAGTTCCTACACTTAGTAACCTTCAGGTCATCAAGGTATTGATATACTTATTTATCTTCTCATTTTTTGATGAAATTCCTATATTTTTACAGTTTCATATGTTTTGTTTACCATTCAATAGTGAAACAAACATTTCACTTTTATCACAATATATGTATTGTATATGTACGGTAAATTTTAGTTTCTTTGATGTGTTAGAGCACTATGCACCACTTATATGTGTACATGATGTTCTTTTATCTTTTGAATAGTCATGAACGTCCTTTTTGATGGGTTATAGTGAATACAGGTTGTGTCCTTATGTATACTTGTCAACCACTAAGCAAAGTTATTGATTTTGATGATTAATACATGTTAAGAGACTCATTGTGCTTTGTTGTGACTAGTAAATGTTAATAGATTAATTTGTAGAACAATGGTTCTATGTATTTTTAAAATTTGATGAGTCAGTATGTAATTTTATGAAATTGTGCTTCTTGCCATTTAGAGAAGTTTTTAATTGTACCAAAACTATGAATTGTTTGACTTTAATTTTTTGATAAAAAGTCTGAATCATTAAGATTAAAAAATATAAAAAAATCTTCATATAGAAAGATCTTAATCTAAATGGTAAAAAAAATCCCTTAAAAATCTCTAACCGCGTGGAATTAGTTATTCGATCGTGCGAATTATATTTTTCATAGATTGTGCAATCCTTCCCGCTTACAGTAAGTTACATAACTTCAATTCATACGAGACTCCAATCACTACTAGCTGTTTAACCATGGTGCGGAATAGGGTTTCTATCGCGATGACTTGATTGGATGAGGTTATGCGGCTAACGCCGATTTGTTCTCACTTTTTATAGTCAACAGTGTACTCAATGTATGAATTCTACATGTTAGACAGATCACTGTATCGCAAAAAATTGATTTGTAATTTCTAAAAGTAAGCATCTTTTGCATTGATGTAGGAATCAAGTGGTGGGGTATTTGTATTTTTTGCTTTCCTTATTGTTATGGCTTTTGTCGTTGTTCAAACTGGAAGCGGAAGAGGACACAACGATCAACATAGCGAAAATCATGTTGATGGATGGGAAGCCATTCATATTGGTGGCAGAAGCAGCGAAGTGACTAATCCACGTGCTAAACGCAAACGTCGAAGTTATTCCAAGGGTGATTATGGAAGTCCTCCTCCCTCGGATAAAATCCCACCAATTGAAGTGGCTGAAGGAAAATAAGTATTTATTTAATTTTGTTATAACGTCTAAGATGCTAATTATATGACTTGTTAATTTTTTTTATTGTAAATGGATGCAGCATACTAAATCCTACAGCTACTAAGACCATGTCATCTATCATGCGGATACATTGGCCTGTTGGATGTTTCACATATCGCGATGCTATTTTAAATACGCAAGAAAAATTCAAAGAGACCGTCTTGAAGGAGTTTCGTATAATTTTTTTTCATATCTTAAATTTTATCTTTTTTTAAGTTAATTGATGTATATCTTACCATCGTAATAGACATACTACAAGCACAAAGACGGTGTAAGTGAAAGCCATTGGAACAAAGATGTCATCATTCATGTTGAAAATCGAATGCGAGGGCTAAAAAGTGAAGCATAAAAAGAAGCTTTCGAAAGAGCTGCAAAATATAAGACCTATATCTATGACCAAAGATTAGAATACTTTGCAAAAGAAATTTGGAACTCACTGTGTGGTCATTTTTTAGGACAAGAACATGCTTCTAAATATGATATTAACGGGAATAATCGGCGAAAGAAGGTCATGGTACATTGTACTGGTTCTACATCACACGCAAAAATTAAAAAGGTACATTTCCAGATTTTACATATTTTCTTAAGAGATTTACTTGACATTGGCGAAAGGTACATTGCGCTACTCTTGTTAATCTCAATCATATGATAACTTGTTTTGCAATTAGCAGACACACATGATATAACTGTTATTTTTTGTAATGTAGTTGGTTGATACTATTTGAATTTCGTGTAGGACCTTGCTGAGAAGATAGGCCAATGTCCTACGCGTTTAGAGCTTTTTGAGTACAAACACAAACTCTCTTTTCCAAGGATTGAATCTTTCTCTTCAGCTATCTCCTTTGTGATTGTACGACACTATGTCTTCTTCCAGTTTCATGGCTTTGGCGGACCATAGTTCGCTATTCTCTGATAGGCCTGAAATAATCTCCTTCTGTTCTTCTATGGTTTCGCTAAGATCGACATTCTTTTGTGCTAAATTTTTGACAATTACCATCAACTGAGAGTTAGTTTCGTTCAATCAAATATGAAAGAGGGTCAGGGTCAGTTACCTCATGAGTTGAAGTTTCGTTTGTCGCCGTTATGCACAATTCCTTTGAGGGTTCATCTTCTTCACTTTCCTCCTCAGATTCTCCTCATGCAGCCATCATTGCCTTGCTATCTTTCTGAGCAGGTGGTTCTCCTGCCTTCTTGCTAAAACATTCTTTGACCAAGTGTCCTTTCTTTTGACATGGTAGCATATGAGGTCTCTATTTGATCGGTTACCCTTGAAGTAATGAAGGTTTGCGTTCCCTGCCATTTTGAGAGCTCTGGTTAGTAGTGCTACATTCTCATCCTCGTGTTCTTCTTGGCCATCTGTTTGGGCGAGCTAACATGCTTTCTCCACTTTTAGTGCAATGGATTGAGTCTTTTTCGGGTTCGCGCCTTGCAATCTTTCGCTGTTGTATTCCATCATTGCTTTGGAGTCAAGCAATGAGTTCTTCTAGTGTAATTTCTTTGATATCTTTCTAAGCTTGAAGTGCTAGTGTCACTGCGTCCCATTTCGAGTTTAGGGCTTGAAGAAAGTGGTGAGTGATCTTCCACTCGGGGATCTCTTCTCCTAGAAACTCCACTTGTCTAATATACCCCTGAAATCGTGAATGAAAGTCAGCAAGGGATTCATTTTTGCCTTGATGGCGTTGTCGTAGTCCTTCATGGCAGCGAGGATGCGATTCCTTTTGACATCCTCATTTCCTGAATATAATCGTTTGAGTGCTCCCATATTTCCTTGGCTGTTTTGTATCGAAGAATTTTCTTCAGATCTCCTGGTCCTAATGCCATGTGGACCACCTTCTTGGCTTTGTTTTTCTTCTCAAGTATCGTGTAGTCAGCATCAGTATATTCTTCCCTATCTTTAACCTTGGTTGGATCTGTTTTGTCCATTATAGGTAACGGTCCCTTCTCTATCATTCTCCAAAGTTGTCCATCCAGGGAACATGTGTGAGCTTTGAATTGTTCCGCCCACCAGTCATACTCTCCCGGTTTCAGTGTGGGTGGTTTCCAGAAGGAGTCATTCTGAGTCGTCATTCTTCCTGCAATGCTAGTTCAAACATCTAGAGACAAGGCTCTGATACTAATTGTTGGATCATGTTAGTGTTTCCTAGAGAGTAAGAAAGGGTTTTGTTCCTCGACGGGTAGTAAAGCAACGGAAATAAATTATGCAGAAAAGAATGGACTTGCTCAGAAATTTAAAGTGGAAACTCCAGTACCTTAAATGATACCTAAGAGAAA
Source organism: Umbilicus rupestris (assembly GCA_963678935.1). Classification (NCBI taxonomy): domain Eukaryota; kingdom Viridiplantae; phylum Streptophyta; class Magnoliopsida; order Saxifragales; family Crassulaceae; genus Umbilicus; species Umbilicus rupestris. The sequence goes on from OY787605.1 coordinate 4,285,487, forward strand.
AACCACCTTCTAGCAAGCTAGAAGGATTTGGAAATACTCTTGTATTTAGGTGTTTGGTTCGGTTACATTTGATATTATACCTCTAGCATCCAGACACTCCATTTCACTGTCTGCTAGGGTATTCTTCACAGGTTAGCTGCACCACAAGTAGCACTTCCTTTTAACACAGACTACAACACCGTCTTCAGTTCCCTTTGGAGTACCAAGTTTCTCCTTCCTCGACCTTCTTAGCGGTGTAGACTTCCGAGCCTTGGCTTTTAAGTCGTTGGGTGTCAAGGACCTTTTTCACTTCGTTGCTGCACAGAAAGCCGTGCGTTCTCCTATATGTTGATCTTCTTGAAAAATCCCCTTGATTTGCTTAACTGCAAATCTCAGATTTGTTGGACCACAAATGTTAGATTCCCTTTCCAAATTTGAAATACTCTTAGATTGTCAAGGATTATCCCATAATAATATCTTTGACCGGATCTTCTCAATCTAGATCCCTTGTTTTGCTCAGCGAATCTTGGTTAGAGATCATAATCTCAGTAGATTCGATCAGCTTCTAACTTGGTGTTGTGATGTTCGTTCCAGGGATCGTTCCCTGCACACTTAAGCAACATTGTCAGTTGGGTGTTTGTCTCATCAAAAACTTGGAGTAGACATACTCTAACACTTGTCAAGGGAGCCGAATTGCATATCTGGTACAACTAGAAATAGGGGACTTGGCGCGTAAGCCTCAGATACTCCCCAAGTTGTATTCATCGAGATGGATATGTCGATAAAGGATAGTTTATTTAAAAATTAGTTAAAAATCAGAAACGTGTCAGGTACGACTAATTGTTATAGAGGACGTACCAGTATCTTATAATCGATATTAGATGGCACTCCAGAAAGAAGCACAATCTTATGTGTGATATTAGATTGCACATTTTCATGTAGGTGTTTCTTATGTTCTTACTATTGACTGTATTTTTTATAAAAAAAACGTTGTCTTATGTTCTTACTAGTACAAACGCTTCTTCTTCGGCTCCACTCGGCACCCCCTCTCCCAAATTGGTGGTCCGATGTTCCGTTTTCAAGGAAATGCAATTTGATTTACTTATTGATTTGGCTGGATTAGGTGCTTTTGTTCCTTGAGTTGCTTAGTTGCCAATAAGAAGTACTGTCAAAAGTGGATTTCCTTTTTGTTTGGTTCTTGAAGACTTGGTGAATGTAGGTTTTTGTGTACTTATGGCCTCCCAATCTCAACATCCTATTATTAGATTTTCTGGTTTAAAAGTGAGGATCGATTGGATCAAGAAATTATAAGGATGTGCTTAATAACGGAGGATTGTCAGTTAATCTTGCTAGAAATCTATATTATATGATGTCTTATACTTTTGTTAGCAGCCGTATTATAGCTGGCTCTGATTACAATTAACTGAGAATGACATTGCTTGTACAAGAAATGAATAATGTAGAAAACTTGCTGGTTCTACTTTGATCAACTTAGAAGAAAAAATGGCGAGAATTGTAACCGACCGGTGGAGTGATCCGACAAGAAAATCTTTCATTAATTTCATGGCTACTTATGTAAATGGTCTCATGTTTCTTGAAAAAGTAAATTGTTTTGATAAGTAAAAGATAGTATTTCTTTATTAATCAAAAGAGATAAGTGATCACTAAATGATGTGCAAAATATAACTGATAATGAACACAGTGTTGTCCGAATACTAAACCTTGCCTTAAAGAATATATGAGCAACAAAGAATTTGACTAACAATGAAAAAACTTATGAGTATTGTTGGATTACTTAAAAAATTCACAAGAATGTCAGTGTAAATTCAATAAATTTCACTAGTCTATGAATAATGTGACTGGCTATCGCTTTGTGCTCTTGAATTACTTTCGTTCTATTGAAAATTTAATATGCATTTCCAACTAGGTACTTGATTGTGTAGGAAACTGTGCTACTCGTAGCAGATTGAATTCATATTATTACATTTTGGCTTAAACCTATATAACTTAGAAAAGCATTCTGAAGAGGTAAATGTTATAATTTATTTCAGACAAAAAAGCCCTAATTCTTGAGTATTTGATGAAGAATTTTATAAGTGAAATCATCTACAACTAGTATTTGCCTGAGGCTCCTGAATGACCATTTGAACTTAAATGTTACATAATTGAAATGTTCACGCTTAATCAGAAATTTCACAATTCGGTATAAAATTGTATTTTTCTCAGCCAAACGTATTTCGGTACCGAGCCAAATAAGGAGAAGAAAAATTTCGATTCCAATAGCTTCTGCAAAACTATGAGCCTATTATTTTGAACTGAAATTATTTACTTAATTAATGAATTTAATTTTATTTAATTTTACTTAACTTAAATTAATATTCATCATCTTTTTCCTACTAGTACAACACCACCATACTACTACCACCACCATTACCACAACACCAACACCACAACATAACAAAACCACCACCACAAAATCATAATACCAGCACCATAACCAAACACCTCAATCCAACCACCATAAACATCACCACCTTAACATCATAGCCATCAGACCACCACCACAAAATCAAAATACAACCACCACCATCCACAATATTATCATAACCAAACATCACAATCCAACCACCACAATACCACCCATACAATATCACAATATGACTGACACAACAATCACGTTAGAAAATGGACATTTGGAGAGTAGTTTTTCGACAAGGTGGAAGATGACTCGAAAGAATGTACACTCAATTGCGCCATCTCATTCTCAGGTCCTCTGATATCACTAGACGACAAGGAACTATATTGTCCCATCAATCCTGTTTTCTTTTCATCGATTTGCTCATACTGAAGAATTAGACTGTTCCCGGTTAGCTCCCACCCAACGGCAAGTAACCAAACAGATTCCTTTCATTATAAATTCCAACCATTTCAGATTTAAAATATCAACTTTGTCTCATCCTCAAATGGAATCCTCAAACTTCCAACCTTTTTTCGTTCCCACTTTACCTCTCTTCAAATCATCTTCACTTCAATCCCTGATCGTAGTTGAGCAATCCCCAGCATGTCAGTTTGCCATCTACTCCCAATCGCCCAACCTGGATTGGCCACTTTCAGAACCCAAAACCCTAACTTTTCACCCAAGTTCAGCTTTGAAGGAGCGTGTGACCGGAGAATCGGAAATCGGCGACATGGGTGTGTGAAAAGATTGGATTTTGGAGGTGGGGGTGGGAGGAAATTGGGGATTGTGAGGGGGAGTTTGAACTCGGTGTTGAGTGTGGAGAGAGAGGTGGAGAAGAGTGGAGGAGGAAACAGGCAGGAGTATGATGCTATTGTTATTGGGTCTGGAATGGGGGGATTGGTGGCGGCGACGCAGTTGGCGGTGAAGGGAGCTAGGGTTTTGGTGTTGGAGAAGTATGTGATTCCTGGTGGCAGTTCTGGGTTCTATGAGAGAGATGGGTATACTTTTGATGTTGGATCGTCTGTGATGTTTGGGTTCAGTGAGAAGGTCCGGCGGCTTTAGCTTTTGAAAGTTAATTTACATTTTTATCATCATTTAGACCATTTGTGATTCTAGTTCGTGGCTTGGACATCGAGTTTCAGTTCATTTACATTTAGCTAAAGATTTGGTTTTTGTCATAGGCCTAGTTTATGATATATGAGGTTGTTTTTATCAGGGTAATCTGAATTTGATAACCCAAGCGCTGGCGGCAGTTGGATGCAAAATGGAAGTGATACCGGATCCAACAACAGTTCATTTTCATTTACCTAACGATCTATCTATCAGAGTTCATCGAGAATACAGTGATTTCATCACGGAGCTTACCAGTAAATTTTCTCATGAGAAGGAAGGGATATTGAAATTCTATAGCGAGTGCTGGAAGGTATGTTGTGGTGGTTATACGAGTATGTTTTGCTGCTTGATCTCTTTAACTTGTAGTGACGTGAAGTAGTGCATTGAACAGATTTTCAATGCCTTAAATTCGTTGGAACTAAAGTCACTGGAGGAGCCGCTGTACCTTTTTGGCCAGTTTTTTCAGAAGCCGCTTGAGTGCCTGACACTTGGTAAACTTCACTTTTTCCGCGCTACTTAAATGATCGCTTTGTTCTCAATGTAAAATATAGCAATTGATATGGTGGGATACACTTACTTTGTTGGATCCCAGGATACTTCCCAAGCATGCTGGATTATTTTCTTGAAAGCTGTGCTGAATGCCGAAAGCAAGTGTTTTTTTTAGTGATCGAGGTTTTCTATCTTTCGCAGCATATTATTTACCCCAGAATGCTGGAAGCATAGCACGGAAGTATATTAAAGATCCAGAAGTGCTGTCTTTCATTGATGCTGAGGTAATCCTTCCTGTGTTCCCTCAGGTGGCTTTAGCATATCTGCTGCAGTCGCACACTCATTTAGCGAATGAAAAGAATTTTTAAATCAATCTCGCCTAACATTTTTGCATTGGTTGAATTACAGTGTTTCATTGTGAGCACAGTTAATGCTTTACAAACGCCGATGATAAATGCTAGCATGGTACATGTTTTTAGTCAGTTTTGTTTTTATTTTTGGTGGGTGGGGGGACATCTCTTCCTATTTTCGGTTTAACTTTTATCTCGCATCAGGTTTTGTGTGACAGGCATTTTGGAGGGATTAATTACCCTGTTGGTGGAGTTGGTGGAATTGCCAAGTCCCTAGCCAAAGGTCTTGTTGATCATGGCAGTGATATACTTTACAAAGCAAATGCCACCAACATTATAACTAATGAGGGAAAGGCTGTAAGAACACCTCTGAACTATTGAATAGACAAATTTGCCGGAAAAAAACATTACTTCTATTCCTATGCTGATGTGTTTACTGCAGGTCGGAGTCAGGTTGTCAGATGGAAGGGAATTTTTTGCTAAGACCGTAATATCGAATGCCACCAGATGGGACACTTTTGGTGAGTTCAGTCTTTGAAGCCTTTCTCAATTTACTAAATAAATATCCACTATTTCTGGGTTCTCCACCTATCGTGAATTCCCTCCAGATAGTTTTGATAAATAAATTCAACGCAGGCAAGTTGTTGAAAGGAGAAGAACTTCCAAAAGAGGAAGAAAAGTTTCAGAAAATTTATGTGAAGGCGCCATCTTTCTTGTCGATTCACATGGGAGTCAAATCTGAGGTTCTGCCGCCAGATACGGACTGTCACCATTTTGTTCTTGAGGTATATATCGAGTCTCTGAGGAAGCATTGAGAGTCTTTGCTCAACATTGACTAATGGAGTATTCTTCCATCACTGTGTATAGAATTCATGGACAAGTTTAGAGGAACCTTATGGCAGTATATTTCTAAGCATTCCTACCATTTTGGATGCGTCGTTAGCGCCAGAGGGGCATCACATTCTTCACATATTTACAACGTCTTCTATGGATGAATGGAAGGTAATTTTGAAATGCTAGGCACACAAGGCACAGTTGAGTATCATTTACTAACATGTTTTATTACTTTCCTTTCTCTAGGGACTCTCAAGAAAAGAGTATGAAGCGAAAAAGGAGCTAGTTGCAGACAGAATCATAAAGAGATTAGAACAGAAATTGTTTCCAGGCCTCCTATCATCCATTGTCTTTAAGGAGGTACAGTATTAAATGCCGCTTAATATTAGGGATGAAGCTGTGCATGCGTCATTTAGCAGTACAATATAATTGTGGGATGTGTATTTCCATCAACTTGATTAAGTCGGTACTTGGCAGGTAGGGACACCTAAGACACATAGGCGGTACTTAGCACGTGAAGATGGTACCTACGGACCGATGCCTCTCAAAATTCCTAAAGGTTTATTAGGAATGCCATTTAATACTACCGTAAGATAGAAACACTGGGAAGCCATTGTTTGAAAATATCCTTCATCAGATTATTTGTGAATAGTGAGAACTGAATATGGTTCGATGATGGGAACTTGCAGGCAATTAATGGTCTCTATTGTGTTGGGGACAGCTGCTTTCCAGGGCAAGGCGTCATAGCCGTGGCCTTTTCGGGAGTCATGTGTGCTCATCGAGTAGCTGCAGATATAGGTATCTGCTACTTGAACTGCCATTTTCAACTGATTGAGATTCTTCTCTTCATCCTACCATTTTGTTAAATGGAGCAGGTCTTGAAAATAAGTCTCCTCTATTGGATGCTGCACTTCTTAGGCTGCTTGGTTGGTTAAGATCGTTGGCGTAAACAGGGATATACAAGACGCTTTCATCTGTTCTTCTTTACTGTTATAAAGGATGCAGTATAATATGAGGAAGATCAATGGTCAATCCTGCATCTGATTCCTCGATTTTAAAATAGAATATATATTTCATTCACATAGCTTGAAGCCTGCCACACAGTAGCTGAGATATCATGGCTGTAACTAAAGAAAAGAACAAGCCTTGGCATAATTAAGTATATGTAATATAAAGGCCAAGAATACACAGCTTGCCAGCTTCCGTGAACCATTCCGAATGGTTACCACTGTGTTTTTATTTTCTGTTCTGCGTGTGTTCTAGTTTTGTTTCTACCAGCTATGAGCTTCCTGCATTCATATTTCATCATCGTGTCTGGAAAGCCCAAATATGGATTCACGCTACTCTTGTACTGAATACAGAGCTTTCTTTTGAGTCACTGCAAGGAAACAGGACAGATTATGTTCAATATTTGCGACACTTGAAATCTGAGATACAAATCAATAAACAAATTTTATAAAATACCAAATAAGATTATGGATTTGGATTGGCACCAACTAACTAGATATGACAGCTTGGAAGTTGGGTTCATGTTATATACCACGAGCTTTGCACCAAGCAGTTATATTTATTTGATTGAAGAAGCAAATGAATGAAAGTCAATGATAGGGAGTTTCTAATCTAGCCTTGGTGAAAAGTAGTAAAAGAAAGATTGGCAGAGATTTTTTCTTTGATGTATTACTTTCTTCAAGTAAAGAAAAGAAATCATACAGTTAGTGCATAACTGGTTGGAGGTATTACCCTTCTTTGGCACCAAAAGCGATATAGTTTACACCAAGATCATCTGATAGGAGCCATTTTCCTGTTAATGGGCTGTAGACAAATCCAGCAATCTCCTTGACCTGAACAGATGTCAAAAAGTGATTTTTGTCATCGCTTAACTTTAAAAACATAAGCGTTTAGTGCAATGGTACCAGATGCACAAAGGAGTTGGGAACAGAAGTAATGTGGGGTTAACTTATTGACAAGCCTAAACTGTACTCAAGGTCTCAAGCATACGTTGACAGAAGCACGCTGTAGGATCAGCACCAGCTCTTCTGGAGTGATGAAATTTGACCACTGATGTGTTCCTTTAGGAAGCTGTAAATATCAGGCATGTAGGTCTGATCAAAAACTAAAGTAAGAGAATCTGAAAATAACAGCTGAAATTGTGAAAAGTTTGTAGCATTGCACAACAGAATAATTTGATATAAGGTAAAGGGGTAAAACAGCATGAATGACAGATTGCAAGATGGAAAAAAAAGTGTGTGATTGAAAGAAGCATGCCCATTGAAGAATGTATTCTGCTATGGTGATTGCAGCGGCATATCCTCGTATGGAACGATTGATTGTTGAAACGATTGTAGCTCCATTTGAAATGGTTAAGGATGCAAGAGACTGGCAGAACTCTGCAGGATTGGCAACATGCTCAATCACCTAAAACGTGATGGATTTAGTTCTATAATTTGAAGAAGTGCAGAACAATGAATCCAAATCAAATGAAAATTTGTTTGATAACTAATCAGGAATTATGATGTCTGCAAAAAAAAAAAAAAAAAAAGATAAAACAAAGATATTATTGCTGGTATAATTTTGCAAGGAGTTTGATGCAAATTTTATATGGTTTAGAATTGGTTCGTTGATAACTGAACGTGTCATTTTGTACAAATATGAGAAACTTTTAATTCTGATGTTTAAGTAGCACGTTCAAATAGGTAGGCTGGTCTCCATCAAAACTGCTGAAAAAGAAAGACACTCATAGCCAATGCCGGGTCACTGAAATAAACATATGAGCTATACAAGCACACACCTCTAATGAAATGACAGCATCAAACTCCCTCTTTTGTTGGACCAGGGCCTCTGTCGGATAAATATACAAATTTCATTATAAGGAACCACAACAAAATAGAGTGTATGACAGCAAAAACAATGCCAGCCTTGACCTTGAAAGATTTGAACTTAGGTGATAGTAACACAATATATCAATATAGAAAAAGGATTCAATTTTTAATAATTGGCCATCCTCAGTGGCCAAAGGTTCACCTATATGATAATAATAAACTGGTTCAGCATATACCAGCTGTCGTGCAACAATACTCGATCTCTGAGGTTACTGGATCCACATCCTGAGGGGAGCATGCATTAATGCAGTTAATTACAGAACAATAATTAAACAGACAACATATCTACCGTCTTCTGAGCCCAGAAACATGCTCATACAAGACAGCCTGCCCTCACCAAGGAGCAAGCACAAAGGGATATCAGAAAAACAGCCAGAGATGGAAGAAAATTAGAAGAAAGAATGTTTCCTCAATAAAATGCATACAACAAACTTCAAATAAACACCAAACGACACTCACAAGGCAGTAGAGCATCATCATACCGCATGAATACGTGCGATTCTGATGTTCTTGTCAACAGCATCAACTCCTGTTACAGTTGCTCCCATCCTAGCAAGAGGCTAACAGAGACAGGGTAGCAACATTTACATATAATGCAGATAATACCATTAAAAATCACTGATATCAGATGTTTATGACTCGAGTTCAATTGATTGTGGCTCTACATTTGTAATTATTCAAATTTTAATGGCTCGAAAATCCACCATTCAAATTTAACATACCTCAGAAAGTATACCACCCCCACATCCAATGTCTGCAACTCTCAGGCCATCCAAAGGCCTGGGCGAGAGTGGATCCCTCCTGGCATATAGATAAGAAATTCAGGATTTGAAATAGCTCAGCAAATTGACTAAGAAACAAACTGTGAAACCAGCCAAAAGAGAAGGCTTGTCTACGGTCTCAAGTTATATGAGAAGGAAGGTAAACCAAATAACTAGGAGATAATACCACCCCAAAAAAATCTACTTTATGAAACTAACACCTCTCAAAGAGAGGTTACAAAAACACAATACCCAAAATGTCGACACAGTGTTGAACGGATGAAAGCTAATCTTGTAGGATTCATAGCATGCAGGGGCTTGAACGGGCCTTCAGCATCCCACCTAGAGAAAGAGAGAAAAAATCACAACCTACATAACCTGATGCATACAACACAGTGTTGTATGATTCCAATCTGAACATCCTTGTTTATGCGTCTTGTCCATCACATCCCTGGTTTCAATGAAACTGAAGCTCGCAGCTTTCAGCAATCCAAATGAATAGCACAAGCAGCAAAGTAACACAACCTGGAAACACAAAAAATGAAACATATAAATAAATGAAAATTCATAAGTTACTACCATGTCTCGGATATGGAGGCGAACTTCGCCAGCTCCACATCTTTCAGTGATGTACCCATACTTCCCTTGTGGTTGCCGTCTTTACTTGACTTATGAATTTCGGGAGGAGAAGGGTCGGGGGCAGGAACCAGGATCGGCGCAGGCGAAGAATGATTTGATTGGTATCGAGCTGAGAGAAGATGATAAGATGGACGGCGCACCCAGCTTCGGGAGAGTCCGTAAGCGGCGAGCCTCGTAGCCATGGCGGCGTCTGACGTGGTCGAAGAAATGACTACACGAAACTTTGCTGTTCCTTGTTCTTTTGTGAAACAAAATTTGGCAAATCTGTATTTCTCGATCGTCCCATTTTGAAAAATTCTTTCTTAAATATTTTTTTTATAAAGGTCGGTCTCTTAAAAGAAAATTAAATATAGGAGAGCGTTTTAACAAGAACGATTTTTTTAGTATTTGAATGAAACATGTCTTAGTAAGATCGGTTTCTATAGTTTTTAAACGAGAAGGGTCCCTTAGGTTTTTCAACGAGAACGGTCTCTTAGATTTTTTAATAAGAACGGTCTCTTAGATTTTTCAATGAGAACGATCTCTTAAAAAAGCAGTTGAGTTGGTTGCCACCTACTAAATCGGTTGTATTAAGATTGGTGTCACACACGAGACCGGTCTTGGTAAGAGCGGTCTCGCGTAGAAAACAGATTAGCCCTTCTTCTTTTCCTCTTCTCTTTCTCTTCCCTTTCCAAACCTTCTCTCCGCCCGCGGCGAAGATAACTCTGGCGACCGATATCCATCCCGAACGAGGTCTTCTGCGTATTTGGATTCAAGATATTGTTATGTTGGGTTGATTTCAATGGGGTTATTTGTAAGTAGGTAAATTATTGAATTAAATTGTTTAGGGTTTTAAGGTTACATAACTCAAATTGAGGTGATTGATTTGAAATTAGGTCAAATAATTGATGTACATATTGAAATCGATGAGTAGTTGATGTAAATAACCTTTTGAAGATGATGATCATGATGATGAAGATCATGATCATGTGGTTGATTTATTGTTGAATCATGTTGTGCCTTCTCTTTGTTTACATGTCGAAATCTTATTTCGTAAATCAATTGAGCTTGTTGATTTAAATTTGTCACAAATGTTACATTGAAGATATGTATAATTATTTCACATGTGTAATTTTTTTTTTTTAAATCTCACATGTGTAATTGTTTCTAATACAGATGGATATGGATCAGATTGTTGAGTCGGGGCCGATAGATGGATATAGATGGCTCAAAATTAATTGGGCTGATTTTTAGAACTAAGTTCCGGGCCGGTTTGGTGTCAAACCGGCGGTTCAGTGTTCAAACCGCCGGTTCAATTGGTAAACCGCCGGTTCTACATTGAACCGGCCTGTCTTAAAGAATCATGAAATTTTGCCTTTGAAGCCGGTTTGACTAGTGAACCGGCGGTTCTTACTTGAACCGGGTTACTGTTCACTCAGCACTGTAAATCTGACTTTTCTTGTGTTTTTAACCATCTAAACCTTTGAATTACGTCTTGAAATAAACTACAATGTTGTAGCCCGTTGAATTAGCTTTTCAACAAGATATAGCACGCCGCAATCGGATAAGAATCATGGTCTAGGAAAGCCTTTGATGGCAAATAGGTCAATCTGCCCAGATTTTGCTCCAAACGGACTACAAAGCCTCGATATAATATAATTTGACATAAAAGGAGATAGAGTGGTAAAAACACAATGAAAAGTTCGAGAGATGAGCGAAATTCATCATCGAATGAAGCGAATAATCGATAAGAAATTAACCGATCAAAGCCCAGCAGCCCATCCCCAACAGCCAAACAGTCCAACACCACAACAACATAGCAGGCAGCAGCAGACATCAAGCAGAAGCCAGAGAAGAGGAGAGGCGAGCCGTAGAGGAAAGGAGAGGCGAGCGGTAGAGAAGAGGAGAGTTTGTCTTCATCAATTGATTAATTCTCTTCTCATAATTTAAATTAGTTTTTTATTCATTCAATTTTAAGAATGTAATTTTAGCGTCGTTCTTATTGAAATTTATTTTATTGTGTTTGTTTGTGGACTAGGTAATACAAATATGGATAAATTTGTAGTGCGTCGTAAAAGAGGGTTAGAATCTAGTGTTGAACCTCCTTTGGATAATCATGTTGAATTCGAAATTGTTGCGAATGTTCCTCTTCAAATTGAAAATTTTATTGATGAAAATGTTGGTGCTTCGAGTGAAAAAAGAGACCGAACAAAGAATGATAGTGATGATTTTATTATCATGAGTGATCCGGCACTAAAATTACCGATCAATGAATACGATCATTTAGTAAGAGACAACGTCCGGAGAACTTATGTAGTTCAAGGTCCGTGCCAACCACATTCACATATTTTTCCAAAAACCAACTTAGGAAATAAGTTGAGGTGCTTTCAAAGTGAGTGATTTAGGAAATGGTAATGGTTGGAGTATAGTGTGTCTAAAGATGAAGCATTTTGCTTTTGGTGTTATCTCTTTAGTGGAGATAGCCAAAATGATGTATTTGTGAAGAAATAATTTCGAAATTGGAAAAAAGTTACCGAAAAATTTAAAGATCATGTTGGCGATATGGGTAGTGCACACAATAATGCCAAGACATTATTTTTCACTTTCAAGGATCAAAGACAAAGTTTGGTGAGAAAGATATCTTCCAGAAGTCCAGCTTTGGAAGTTGCATATCGTACTCGTTTGACCGCGGTTGTTGATGTTGTTCGATTGCTTATTCAACAAGGATTAGCTTTTAAAGGTCACGATGAAATGGAAGATTCACTCAATAGAGGAAACTTTTTAGAAATTCTTGATTGGTATAGTTCAAGAAATGATGAAGTTGGAAAGGTGATGAATGAGAATGCGCCGGAAAATAATAAACTTATTTGTCATTCGATTCAAAAGGATATATTGCAAGGGCATGTAGATATTTGACAACAAAAGCTATTATTAGTGATATTGGAAATAAATTCTTTTCTTTATTGATTGATGATGCACGTGATTGCTCGATCAAAGAGCAAATGGCTATAGTCTTGCGATATGTCAACGTTGATGGAATTGTGCTGGAGCGCTTATTGGACTCGTTCATGTTGTGATACTACATCACAAGCTTTAAAAAGAGGAATCGATGAAATCTTTTATAAGAATGGATTGTCTCTTTCTAGACTTAGAGGTCAAGGATATGATGAAGCTTCTAATATGCGAGGTGAGCTTAATGGATTGAAAACACTTATCTTGAATGAAAATCCAAGTTCAAGGGATATTCATTGTTTTGCACATCAACTCCAATTATTTGTTGTGGCCATTGCTCAAAGCAATTGATTTGTGAGTGATTTTTTTGAATATTTATCTATGATCATAAATATGGTTGGTGCTCGTGCAAAAGAAAGGATGAATTTCGACAAAAACAACATGAACACTTGGTGGAGATGTTAGCTAATGGTGAAATTTCTACGGGAAGAAGGTTGAATCAAGAATCAAGTTTGGTTCGTTCGAGGTTTATTTTTCTGCGGATTTTTATCCACAAGAGTTCTCCAAGTGTGCTTTGATGGAGTTGGAAGAAGAACTTAAAGGTTGGATTTATGAGATGAGAGAAAATGATACATTTTTAAAGATACAAGACATTAAAGATGTGGCCAGAAAGATGGTTGAGGTCGTTTATCATACTGGATTTCCCTTGGTATAACGCATTATTGAGTTGATTTTGGTGTTACCGGTTGCGACAGCTACAGTAGAAAGAACTTTTTCTGTAATGAAGATTGTTAAGACGGATTTGCGTAACAAAATTAGAGATGAGTTTCTCAATGATTGTTTGGTGTGTTACATTGAGAGGGATGTCTTTAAGAGCATTGACAATGAAGTTATAATGCGCTATTTTCAGGACATGAACACTGACAAACAAATTCTACCTTCTTTACCGCCTTCATATTTATGTTTCATTGTCATTTTATATGAAGTAAAATGATTCAGACTCTCAAATGTCTTTTTGTAAAAGATATATACTACTTTATGCAATTTTTTGCCCTCTTTGTTGATTGGCCGGATCCACCACTGGGAAGAAGTGAATAGAAGAAAAGAGAACAACTGAATTGTTATCAATATGAGACCGGTCTTAGTAAGATCGATTTTTACTGAATTGTTATCAGGTGACGGGTCTGGGCATACCATTTCATTGGTGACACATATCCATTTTCGAACCAATTCAGCTGCTGTTTTAAGAAATCGATCTTAGCAAGACCGGTCTCATTGAAAAACCTAAGAGATTGGTCTTGCTAAGACTTATCATCTGTATTTTTTTAAGAGACCGATCTTATTAAGACCAATATCTTTAAAAAGAGGACATTTGAGAAAAAATTCTCTAAATGGGCAATGTATTTTCAGCTTTAGTAAAACGGTAGTGAGATTGATTGCTTCAATGTATTTCTTCATAAAGGTTAAAAGATTAAAGTGAAGACTGTGGAAAGGCTTTGATCTTGGAAATTGAAGCAATAGGCTCCCTAACATTAAATATATGCACTGATCGGCTATAACATACATCAAACTTCTCATCCAACCAGCATGTGGCTGTCTTCATAATTAAGGTAAGATAGGAGAGAATCCAAAACACAGAGTTCCTGTTTATATGAATGACCCACTCCCCAAAGAATTTCTGACTCCCCCAAATTCTCGACTAGAGGAATTCTGGAGAGAAGAATTCTGCAAACCCGAGCCTTTGTGGTCCCACAATGCAACAAATTTTACATTGTTGGCCTCAACTCCTGCTTGCTCTTGCGTTGACGGATAACTCAGCTTGCCCCGCTAGTTGTATATTCTAACTGGTTTCTCATATGTGTGACGGTTCTGCATACATAAGCAGGTAAGTAAAACACAAATAGTGGGTTAAAAATTTAAGTTACTGAGCAACGCAGAGCGAGATGTCAGAACCTGGTTAGATGCAAATGATCGTTGTTTGGGAGTGGTGTCTGAGTGTTCCAGCCCTAAATACTGCTCCCAGGCACCATAAACATCTCTTCTCTAAAAATGGATGATTTCATTTGTCAGCAACCATTAGAAAATCGTACATATTATGAGACACTTATTTGATGTCAATCAAAAAGACTTGCCTGAAAACGAGTAGAAACAATGTCACTATCCTGCAGGTACTCTGGTCGCCCCAATGACAGGAAAGCAAATTTCCACTGAACAAGGAAATATTTCACAACAGTGAGATAAATGAAGAACTTCCTATATGGCCATAATTCATATATAATGGGTACTTATCAAATTAACTAACAGAACATGCCTTGGAAAATTCCTCATCTGGAACCTTCAGCTTCTTTTGTATGCGCACTTTGATGTCCGCTAGAGTTTCACCTTCGTGAATTATCAGGAAAAACGGTTCCCCGAAATTCTGCACTTGCTGTTTCAAATAGGTAGAAAACAATAGATCATTAATCTTTGCATATGCTACATAGATAAATTAGACAAGTGTGCTTGCTTTTTTGTGCACCTGGTTCACTGCATTTTCCTTCTTAAAATGGTAGACATGAATCAAGCGGTCTTGAGGGCCAAGGTTCTTCTCTTCTTCAGGTATCTGATAAAAAATATAAATAAGAATAAACTCAATGGTGTTTACCTTTACAGATGCTTAAAAGTAATTACCAAAACGATATGAATTTTTAGACATGAATATATTTTACAAGCAAATGGAGAATCTCTATCTATGGTTTATCTAACCAATGTACAGTAAGGTTATGATCAAACACCGTATTTATTTTCAGTTTTAAACCGTAATTGAACCGTCCAATCTAAATGAGACAAACGGCTACCCAAAATATATGACAAGTGTCCTTGTTTAAATAAATGAAGTGGTAAAGAAAACTAGAAATTAACTTGCCTCCTCTGCAAGCAATGTCCAATACTGGTCGTTAATGTTCTCAATTTTTTCATTTAAAGGAAAGATCTGCAAGAACAAAAAAAACATAGCAATGTGAAGGTTGATATAAAGGTCATTTTTGGATCATCGCCACTATAAATAGCTGGTCAGTTCAAAGCGCATTACCCCACCTTGTAAATCTTGTGATAGAAAACTTCAATCACCCGTAGTTCAGCGTTTGGATGGGATAACTCAACCTGTTTCAAGATGCAACCTTTGCAATTTAACATTTCTGAATAAGTCGTCTTCTGCGGAAGTAATGGTACTGAGGCCAATTTTAGGAAGCCTATTCTTTTTTTTTTTCAAAAACCAATCGAACACGAATGCAGATCCACATATTGTCACAAAATAACAAGGGTTTGACTATTACTCACCTTTGTTTTAAGTTCATTAATTACATCCCCAACAGTGCTCTGCTTTGGCAATCTAATGTTATGAATCACAATCTGAAATTCAATAACAGAAAGGATAAGATACACAATAAAAGTGTCATTATGTGTGTGAATTTTGTTCAAAAGCATACTTCATCTTTAGAAGTATGATGGAAAGCAACTTTCAAATTTTTAAGTCCTTGCAGCTCAGGAAGTGGAATGTCCAAGACTTCATAATATAAGATGTCAGACATCTGTACGCCATCACAATGCAAAAATCATTGAGCAGATCAGTCTCTTGTGTCAGTCAACGGGGTAAGTGGAACAAGATCCACAAATTTGTGTAATTACCAACACTATACCTGATTATAATGGACTAGCATGTCTGATAAACGCTCAACCCCTCGATATTTGATAGGTTGGGGTTTGGGTTGCTGAGAGTAGCAGTTATGCGCAGTGAGCCTAATTTTCGAAGGGTCGTCCAAACCAATTTTAACGGCAACCCTTTGTACAACCTCGTCATAATTATGTAGCTTCGACCTGTAAAGGACTCAACTAAATTAGATGGAAAAAGAGTAATGGAAGTTTGTCTGATACCAAGGTTAATATAAGATCTGAGCATTGCGTACAATTCCAAACAAAAATCATCTTCCTTAGGTCTCTCCAATGTCCGAAGATGAACTACCTAAACAAGAAGGTATGCAATGTCTTAGCACAAGAGACAATAGATGAAATTAAGTGTTAGCAACCCACTCAACCTGAGGGCAAATTAAAGTCATTTTTTGTACCACCAGTTTCTAGGATGAAAGTCAATTCATTAAGTTCATGTTCACAATTAATATACATTAAGGCTATGTTCTTTTGGACTTATAAAGTACTTATTTAAGTACATATAAGTAAATATAAGTACATATCAGTAAATATCAGTAAATATAAATACATATAAGTAAATATAAGTACATATAAGTAAATATAATTATTCATCATCTCTTTCATCAACAACCCACCATCACTATTCATCACCACCACCATAACAACAACACCACCACCACAACCACTACTATTCATCATCTCTTTCATCAACAACCCACCACCACTATTCATCACCACCACCACCACCAGTGGCGGATTCAGAGGGGGGGCATGGGGGATCACGTGCCCCCTAAATTTTTCTAAAAAAATATTTTTTAATATTTTTAATAAATAAATATTTAAAAATTAATAAATCCGTACAATTTTATTTTGTGACCCCCTCTCTCGAGTCGCTGGATCCGCCACTGACCACTACCATAACAACACGACCACCACAACCACTACTATTCATCATCTCTTTCATCAACACACCACCACTCTTATTCATCACCACCACCACCATAACAGCACCACCACCACTATTCATCATCTCTTTCATCAACACATCACCACTATTCATCATCTTTTTCATCAACACATCACCACAACCACTATTTATCATCTCTTTCATTATTTTAAGTTAAGTAACTTAAATTAAATTAAGTTAAATTTTTATTTTTTATTAGTGGTTTGTTATTTTTGTGTTGGTGAATTGTTGTGATTTTGAAAGTGTCATGGTAATGGTGGTAGTAGTCAGTGGCGGATCGAGAGAGTCGAGAAGGGGAGTCACAAAATAAGATTGTATGGATTTATTAATATTTATTTAAAACTAATTAAAAAATAATTAAATAATAATTTTTTATAAAATATTTGGGGGTGGGTGGGTGGGGGCACTGGTGGTAGTGGTGTGGTGGAACTGATATTGTGGTGGTGGTGGATTTTTATGGTGGTGGTGGTAGTAATGATGTTGTGGTGGTGGTGGGTTGTTGTTGTGATGGTGTTGGTGGTGTTGTGATAATGGTGGTGGTAGTGGAGTGGTGGTGTTGTTGGTGAAGTTAAATCAAGTTAAATTAAAAGTCAAATCAAGTTAAGTTTAGTTTATTTAAATTAAGTCAAGTTAAGTTAAGCAAAGCTTATATAAGTTAAGTTAGATTTTTTTTTATTGGTGGTGTGTGTTTTTGTGATGATGGTGATTAATAGTACATATAAGTACGTATAAGTAAATATAAGTACATATAAGTAAATATAAGTACATATAAATAAATATAAGTAAAGCAATAAGTTTAAGTACAAAATATAAGTCCAGAAGAACACACCCTAAGTAATACATCTGAACTTGTATCTTCAGCTGAATAATATATATGTTAAAAAAATGCAGCGCTCTCCTAATATTATGACTTCCTATGTAACCAAATGAAGGTCGAATAGTTAATGTATTGCATCACTACCTGATTCTTGCCACTGATGTCAGTATCAGCGTAAAAAACATGGAAACCATACCTGGCGATTGTGCACAAATTCTAGATATAGTGGAACAGTAGGATAGCGGTATAGTTCTTCACTAACAGGAGCAGATTTTTGGAAGCATATTATATCCCCATCTTCAATCTGAAAAATAGAAATGATATACTTTCATCAAATTTAATAGATCCCTTATTAAGAAAAAACAATCAGAAAATAAGCATGAAACCTGACTAAACCGGAAGGTTGCTCTTCTATCAAGGTGCTCACACATGACACAAGGTTCAAATTTAATTTCCTGAATAATTGATCAAGAGAAATACATGATGCTGTGCAAGATTTGTTTCAAATATCAGATGCCCAAAGGAATAATTTAATGAGAGTAAAAACCTCATAAAGTTCGATCTGTTCATCAGAAGCAAAGCCTGCCAATTCATTCAACTTTGCTATGATATCGATTGGTTTCCCAGTACTCTTTACAAAGAGTCTACCAACATATCTGATGACACAAATAGCCACAATGTTAAAACATTTATATACTGGTAAAGTGATGTATATGTATAGATAGGACAAGTAAAACAACTTGATCTCAACATACCGGAGCTCTTCTTTTGCAGGGTCATAAAGCTTGAAGAAAAGAAGAATATCCTCTTTAGTTTTTTCAGGAGGAGGAACAGGGCTTGAATCCTGTGAAATAAGGCAGCGTTCAGCATGGGCACTTAAATCTCAACACGCTTATATGCATAGGCGATAATATTACCGGTCCCTTCACTGCTTCAAGAAACAACCTCAATTCAGCGGTGTGCATCTTATTTGACACCTCTCTCAACTGTCCAACCTGAACCAATAAATAATTTTCAATTGCTAGAACTAATAGTGCTGTGGAAAACAAGGGACAACAAAAGGGTTTGTAAATAAAACAGAATATTTATTAAACAAAATGTTTCATTGTACAGTGTTCTGAATGTGATTTGCAAATAAAATTAAATGATAGTAGCGTTTGATGAGAAAACCAGCTGAAAGAGCAAGAAACTTGAGCAAGAGGTAAGAAGAATTTACAGGCTGTGCTTCTTCCAGGGGAGTTAGGGGCCTATTAGGCCTATACGTGTGGTTTTGCCTCCTAGCCCAAAACCAAAATCGTTGGCACAGAACCGGTATGCCAAGCTCCTTCGCGACCTCCTCCTGCATGGTGCAAAACACATTCACCACGCTACATTAATACTGCAATACAGAGTAATATCAAACCATATCTACAAGAAAGCTGATCCACTGGAAGCTTTGCCAAAATTCAACCTGCCTCGGTTTATCATAATACAAAAGGACTACAAAATTGTGTAAATAAATTTCAATAATGCTCAAATTAAAGAAATGTTAAAAAAAAATGTAACCAAAATGTGATTGTATACCTTGAAAAGGTTAAATGGCACATGTTTTTGAATACGAAACTGACGCACTTTCTCGTGATCCACAAGATCAAAGTATATATCTTTCCCAATTTGTTCAAATAGGTCCTCATCTCTTGCAACCTAAGAGAGCCAATGACTGTCTTAGTGGCCAAAAATTGCAATTTGCAACTGTAATGCAATGTATTTTGCTTTCAGAAGTACATATTTTGATGAAGAAAATTATTGAAATGCTTTCCACTCAAATTCTAGGCTGAAGATGAAATGGGCTAGATGCCAGACGCTGAAGAAACTAACTCACTGGCAGATGGCTGCCCCATGCCAGCAAGTCCAACACAATAAACTACTGAGATACCTTCATAATAGTATATAGATGTGCTTGAGCTTTATATTTTTTCTTGTCGAGCTTCTCTTCTTGTTCTTTTTTCAACCTGATCTGAAAGATAAAGCATTAAGTGTAGGTCGAAATGAATAAGCATTCCCAAGAGAAGAACTTAATTAAATTGTATGTAACTTAAATTGAAACAAACAAGTCAAGAAGAATAGAGCCCTACTCTGAGGTGTTCTACAATGTCCTTTTCATCCACATTGCAAATGATTTTTTCCTTGTCACTTTCACGTATGTACACAAGCATGTAGGCATTTGAATACTTCGTAAACTTGAAAGGTGCATTATTAAATCCAGGATTCGTCTGTGGTAACTGTTCAGCATTGTTGAGAAAAGGAATAGTTTCATATAGTATTCAAATCTGTTAGGTTCAAATCACATATCTAAAGGAATAACCAGTAGGAATGAAAAAAATTATACCTCTTCCTCGCCACCATATTGCTCCTCCATTGCTCTCTTCATATCTTCCTTTGTAACCCGCTCATCGTCAAATTTGAACCTAACAGTTGCTTTATTCTATTACAATAATGTATAGCCAGCTAAACATGAATGCTGAGAAACTGAAACATTTTCAACAACATCTTTGAGTTACCACAACTAAAACATCAAATAAGTATAACATTAAAATATTTTGTTTAAGTTCGCGCGGTACTTGGTGTTTCCAGGAAACTTAAGCACATAAACATACCATTTGTCAGATAGACCTGGCCTGATAAACGCATAGTAGTGTCCACCATGCACCCCACCACTATGAACTAGAACACTGCAAATAGATAGGTAGGTGAGCGAAATCTTTTTGTCTTGAAATGTCATTTAAAGGTTTTGACATGACAAGCTATATAACATATAAAGCACATAATACAACAACAGCTCACTATGATAAATATTAATACACAAGAGTGGGAATTTTCACCTGTGAAGAGTGTAGAGATTCCGAACACTCCTATCAGCATCAGGTGACAGATACTTCCCGTTCTCTCGATCCAGATCGAGCTCAAGAGGAAACTCATACCGGTCATTTATCTGCATTATATACTTTAAATTAGACAAATTATGGGTACCCTTACCTTGTAGCCGAAATAGTGGAAAAGACATAAATAATAAGTGATCGATGCATCTTGTAACACTCCATTTAATAAGCAGAACTCTTCCTACTCATGTACGAACAGCATATACCTTTAGCAGTACTTCAATTATACCGACCTAAGCTGACTTTTATCAAACTCAAATGACTAAGATCCATATCTCGATGAAAATAAATCTTAACACTAACCTTGACCATAGAGTCCCTCATAAAATCATATTCGAATCGTTTCAGCTGAAGTTGAAGCACGGGTGGAAAATCAATAAAAAGAACTCCCTTCCGAGCATCCTAATAAAACATACATTGTCAAATGAGGACCAAGCCATAAACGATTATTCATAAGATTACATGGCAAGCGCACAACATACTGGAATTAAACTGCTTGATTTGCAGCACCATAACAGGAGCCTCCTTCTCAGAATAACAAAGAGCATAAACGGTACAGTAAAAATTATAAATGCAATCTAAAAATCTAAGCACCATTAATTTCTGTGGTATTGAGCATGTTATCGGCAGATTATCCAATTTTGAAGGGATTTCAAACAACAGATGATTTAGAAATATTCTATACCCATCCCCTCTCTGAATAAAAGTTCAAAACTTCACGAATTATGATTGCTCTCATGGCACAATATAGACAAGTGACCAAACAAAAGCTATTAGTCAATAACCTGCAAGCCATGTCCCTCAGCATGATATTTGTTATCACCTTCAAGACGTTCAACTTCAACATACTTGTCAAAAGAGGCGTAAACGTCCTTACAGCCTTTGACATCAAGCTGGAGATCTGTTATGAAACATCTAAAAGTGTTAGTGTCAACCAGCAAATTATGCAACATGCAGGTAACTAGAGTCTAGATACTTTAATCGATCAAAATGAACAAGAAACTTATACCATAAAATGATTCCTTCCTAGTGGATTTGTAGTCCACATTGATGCATTCGATGTAATTCATATGATGACCTTCAAATAATTGTTGAATTGTCCCTTCAACAACAGTGCCCTAAAAGGTAAACAGGAGGGAAAAATATCAAAATAGAACATCAACTTAATTCCTTCTGCAACCTATATAACAAAAAATCAATGTTAAGCATAACTAATCCACCTTCATTTTGTCTTCAAGCTTCTCGCATAGAACTCTATTAAGTTCTTGGACATCGTGCTGCATAAAAGAGTCATGTGTTTCCCATCCAAAGGACTTGGTCAACTCCTTAGTTGCAACACTACTATCGTTATATTGAAGCTTGTAAAACAAACTCTGTAGAGCCAATGGAATACTTCCTGTTGGAATATCATTTTCGGTTGTAGGCATATGATAGACAGCCTGAAAGACAGTCAAAAAGTGATTTCACATTGCAGTAAAACAAAAAATCAAGTTGGTCAGTTATTTTCAGAGTGTGCCCAAACCTTCCGAAAGTAAGGAAGATGATATAGAGTCTGCAACAGAGAGTTCATGTAACACGTTGCTCCCTGGTTCTTCAGTCCAACATATCCTGTTTCCTTTTTTGAGTCATAAGACCAATAATCCATAACCTTACGGACAATCACCTCTGCTTCAACAATTACAGTATCATTCACGAGAAATCCTCTACTTGGATCATAAAGTTCACTAAGAGGCATGAAAGAGGTAAATCCCCAGTCACTTTCTCTGGCATTGAACTGATGTTGTGTTTCTGTAATATGAAAAGAAGCTGAATGAATAGGGTACGATAAACTGCATGAACTTGCAAAACAGCACGGCTGCATTCTGACATGATAAGTAGATAATGTAGGAAATTGAAAAAGAAAAATACTTTGATAAGTATTGATGATCTATGAACGAACCAAGTAGTTACATTGAAGCCTAGAATCAGAAATTTGTGAATAAGATTGTATATAACATTATACGACAACATCAATCATGACCCTATTAAAATGTAAGCAAAAGGTTGGCAGCCATACCTTTTCTTATAGTGTACTTGTCTAGTGCTTGATTAACCACAGATAAGCTAAAGTGAGCGTGCCTACTCCAGCCATATGGTAAAGTTGATGAGTCAGCAACATCTAAATACATTGACAAGAAGTCCACATTGTTTCCTTTCGGGAAGATTAGAATCCGCCTGAAAAGAATATTGTACAAGTTCCCAAAAAAGTTCACAATCTACCGTGAGACTTGAATAAAAAATAAAATCAGACTCTTTCAAGTTACCATTTATAGTTGCCAACGACAAATATGTCCGAGTAGTGCTTTTTCGTATTCAACCTAGAAAAGTTCTCAATTGTCCACATGAACCTAGTTGACTGAGAGTCATCCGCTGATTGATTATTCACTGCATTCGTTGACTCCACTTGTAACGCTGCTAACAAAAGAAACCCGCATAATGCAATTAATTACTCACAGTGCTAATAGCCCATAGCACAAATTTAAGGATCAAAACCAATGTCCATCACTCAGATTGACATAAACTCTTAAATGATCATTCTGCCAAGTGTCAACCACCACCTAAAATTGAAAAGAAAATCTATTCCAGAAACCAACTTTCTGAATAAAAACAAGGGGACGTAAGAAAAAACACACCTTCCCCAGGCTGGGGACCCTGAACTGTATCCGAATGCGGCACTAGCATCTCCTCGTCCTCTTGATGCTCCTGCTGTTGCTGCACACTCAACACCATTCAGGTCACACAAAACTAAAATCCGATCTCCCCCGCACCTAACCGAAACTCAAAAACCCTAAATACCAAATTCGAACTCGATTCAACCACTTCCCTTAGTCCAGTCCAATAAATCACAACATTCAATCCAACACATCATCGATCAACTCGAAAATCAAAAAGGTATAATTTTTCAAACAAAAATAAGATGAACAAGCGAGTCCAGTTGGGCATAAATTGTGCAGAATTGTATCAGTTGACATTGGAAATCAGGGGTGAGATGCGACGTACTTCCAACGGTGCAGGTGCCATCAGAGTCATGGATTCAGCAAGACGGGTGGACTGTTAAGATCGACGAATCTGAGAGAGAAAGAGAGCTGCGCTCTGCAGAAGACACGGCAAAAAATACGAATGCAAGAAAAAAAATCGTAGCGGTAATTATTAAAATTGATTTTTGATTATTTAACTAATCGATCAATAAGCAACCTGTTAATCCAGAGTGTCAAGTTCTATTCTATTTGTTAGTTCAGAGTTTCAAGCAAACTGGAGATCATTAAACAGCGCCGTTTTGACATAGGTAAACCGAAGTTCCATTTTATTTGTTAATTCGAGTTCATCAAAAAAAAAATTATAAATATAAATTATCGTGCTCAAATGAAGGAAAGCGTGGAAATGTATCTCCATTTACCCCATTAACAAACTCGCTTCCTCTTTTGTCCCAATTTGGAAGTTGTTTCTCATTTGCTTTCCTTGTCAATAAGTATTTCTACCAACCGTGTTTAGTAACACATTTGTGCTGATGAAACACTTAAATATCATCTAGTCAGTCACTTAAAAAAGAGTGTTGTCTCTTGAAAATAAAAAATTCAGATCTCATATCAATATTCTTCTTATTGGAGCATTTATCTCAACAATTCATTGTGGCATTATTGTTTCAACAGTCAAGGGGATTCACTGTGGCAACAATCAAGGGATTCATTGAGACAATTAATTCATCAATCAAGAGACCATTTAAATGCAGCAAAGTCAAAGGTTTGTTGTAGTATTTAACCATGCAGCTAAGAGTGCATGAGTACATGAGAGAGCATGAAAGAGTAGAGAGGAGACGAAAGCTTGTATGAGAGGTGGAACTCGGAAGCTTGTATGTCTGTCTCGAAGGGTGTTTGTACCTCATTGTGATCAATAATAAATCTCTCCTAAGTGGATTAGTTCAACTCCTCAGTGGGTTGGGAAACCAGGGTAAATCTGTGTCTTCTTCCGATTTCCTTTTATCTCACTAGTTGTGTCAGCACTTGTTGCGCAGGAATCCTCAACAATACTCTCAACAATTGGTATCAGAGCCAAACGACTGGTGGAATGGGGCCTACGAGAGTGGAAGTTGACAAATTTGATGAGAAGGGAGATTTTACACTGTGGCGATAGCGTATGCGTGTAATTTTGGTGCAGATGAGGGTTGCAAAAGTCTTGGATGGAGCTGATAAGCTCCCGACTGAACTCAAGCAGGTGGAGAAGGATGTAACTAGCATATAGTACCATCATTCTTCATCTCGGGGACCGAGTGTTAAGGGAAGTGTCGGAGGAAACTACTGCCACTGGCGTGTGGTTGAAACTTGAGCAGTTGTACATGACCAAAACACTTACGAACAGAATTTAATTGAAGGGTAAGTTGTTTGGATTCAGGATGAGATGAGGAATACATTGATGAGTTCTCGAAGATAGTAATTGATTTGGAGAACATCGGTGTGAAGGTGGAGGATGAAGATCAGGCGATTATGATCCTGAACTCTTTACCAGCTTCATATTCAACTTTTGTTGAGACAATGAAGTATGCAAGAGAGACTCTCAGCCTCGAAGAGGTCTTGGCTGCGTTGAAGTCCAAGCAGATCGAAAACAGGTCTCATCCAGAGGTTGCTGAAGGCCTGGTTGCTCGAGGAAGGTTTGAAAAAAGGGATACTCATAAGAAGCAGTCCAGATCAGAATCAAGGGGAACAAACACCGGAAACTAAGACAGGGATGATGAGCCTAAGAAGTTGAGATGTTACTACTGTCATAAGGAAGGTCACTTTAGAAGATATTGCCCGAAAAGAAGAAGGGTAAGAAATTTTCAAAGCATGCTGAAGCTTCTGTTGTAGAGGGAGGTTACACAAGTGCTAAAGTCCTGGTAGCTACAATAAGAGATGCTGCTGCTGGGTGGATCTTGAACAGTGGATGTACATTTCATAAGACTCCTAACAAAACTTAGTTTGAAGACTTTCAAGGTGGGGAAGAAGGTCAGGTGTTGTTGGGGAACAATAAGTCATGCCAAGTTGTGGGAAGAGGCTTAGTTAGATTCAAGATGTTTGATGGTGTTGAAAGAATTCTCACTGATGTGAGGTATGTCCTTGAGCTCAAGAGGAATTTGATTACTTTGGGCACATTAGAAAAACTTGGTTATTCCTTTAAAGCTGAGAAAGGAGTAATCAAAGTCATGAAGAGATCCTTGGTGGTGATCAAAGGTGTTAGATCAAATGGTTTGTACACCCTGGTTGGTATCACCGTTATAGGGACTATTGCAGCAATGTCTGAGGAAAAGTCTGACAAGAGATGGGGTGTTTTGGTAGAGATGGTGTTGGAACAAGTTCTGATAGGTTGTCAAACAGTGTTGGAACAAGTTCTGATATGGTGAAGGTGGAGCTAGAGCTGGAAAAGCAGCAGAGCCTTAAACCTTCAGAACATGTTAAAGCAGATGTTTCAACGGATGTCGAAGAAGAGGTTGAGCCAGTACCTGAGGAAGGTGACCTAGACAATTACTTGCTAGCTAGAGGCAGAGCAAGGAGAAATATTAGGCCAACTGCTAGACTTGGTGTTGAAGATCTGGCAGCACCTACATCAGCGTGATAAGTAACGAGGGAGACTTGGAACCTGGAACATATGCTGAGGCAAAATCCTCCAAGGATAGGAAGTCGTGGTTAAAGGCAATGCAAGAAGAGATGGATTCTTTGGTAAAGAATGAATTCTGGGAAATTGTTGATAGACCCATGAATAAGAGGGTGGTTAGCTACAAATGGGTGTTCAAGAGAAAAGAAGGAATACCCGGGGTAGAGGAACCAAGGCATAAAGCCAGAGCCAAAGGCTTTACACAGAAGGAGGGAGTGAATTTCAATGAGATTTACTCACCTGTTGTGAAACATAGGTCGATCTGAATTATTCTTGTTGTTCTTGACCAACCTGATGTCAAAACAACATTTCTTCAAGGAGATTTGGAAGAAGAGATCTTCATGAAGCACCTTGAAGGCTTTGTTACAGGGGATGTTGGAACAAAAGTCTGTTTGCTGGAAAATCTTTGAATGGATTGAAACAGTCACCTCGGCAGTGGTATAGAAAATTAGATCAATTCATGTGCAAATTTGGATACCAAAGGTGCAAGTATGATTGGTGCGTCTACTATAAAACGTTGGGAAGCACTTGGGTTTACTTGCTATTAGATGTGGACGATATGTTGATTGCTTGCAAGGATAAAGCTGAGCTGGTCAAGTTGAAAGACTTGGGACCCGCTCGAAAGATCCTTGGGATGCAGATCGTTAGAGACATGAAGAACAAGGTGTTGTTCTTGAGTCAGCGAGATTACCTTGAAAGGTTATCAATAGATTTGGAATGGCAGATGCTAAATCAGTGCTCACACCGTTGGCTCAACATTTCAAGTTGAGGAAGGAGCAGTTTTCCTCAGATGATGTTGAGGAAAGTTCTATGACGTCATTTGGTGGAGCAACTGGTGATGATAACATGGTTATGGGGTATGTCGATTCAGATTATGTAGGGTGTGTTGATACAAGGAGATCCCAAACTGGTATGGTGTTTACAGTGTTTGGAACAGCTGTGAGTTGGAAAGCTAGTTTACAACATGTCGTAGCGTTACCCTCAACAAAGGCTGAGTATATGGCTATAACAGAAGCTGTTAAGGAAGCACTATGGTTGAAAGGAATTTTGAAAGATTTGAGATTTGCACAGAGCTGCGTGAAAATCTAGAGTGACCGTCAAGGAGCTATACATTTGTCCAAGCATCAAGTATTCCATGAAAGATCAAAGCACATTAATGTGAAACTACATTTTGTCAGAGATGTTGTTGAGACAGGTGCTGTGAAAATGCTGAAGATAAGCACTAATGAAAACATATGTGACATGATGACAAAATTTGTTCCTGGCGAGAAGTTCAACTTGTGTCAAAAGAAGATTGGGATGGTCAAGCAGTAACCATGGGGAAAGGAGAGATGGCTGAAATGAGTTGTTGGATCAAGGTGGAGATTGTGAAGTCTATTGATCTCAACAATTCATTGTGGCATTATTGTTTCAACAATTAAGCGGATTTATTGTGGCAACAATCAAGGGATTCATTAAGGCAATTAATTCAACAAACAAGAGGCCATTTAAATACAGCAAAGTCAAAGGTTTGTTGTAGTATTTAACCAGGCAGCCAAGAGTGCATGAATACGTGAGAGAGCAAGAAAGAATAGAGAGGAGACGAAAGCTTGTATGAGAGGTGGAGCTTGGAAGCTTGTATGTCTGTCTCGAAGGGTGCTTGTACCTCATTGTGATCAATAATAAATCTCTCCTTGTTGCTGGATTAGTCCAACTCCTCAGTGGGTTAGGAAACCAGGATAAATCGATTGTGTCTTCTTCCGATTTCGTTTTATTTCACTAATTGTGTCAGCGCTTATTGCGCAGGAATCCTCAACAATACTCTCAACAATCATCTAGTCAGTCACATAAAAGAGAGGCATTGTCTCTTGAAAATAAAAAATTCAGATCTCAGATCAATATTCTTCTTATTGGTTTAAATTTTCTCTCGTTCTCTCCAAGCTCCGCCCTCCATTGATTACCCTCAAGTATGGATCGAAAGTGAAATCATGTGTGTGTGATTAATCTTATTCCAATTAATCTGCAAGATTACATTGTAGTACAAGTCTAGACTGGAACAAAATTAGTACGGAATGTAAAAAAGACACGATATGCTACCCAATTCGACATAACAGCCTACGTCTGGGGGACTTTGACCAAAGTTCAAGCAGAGAAATTCACTATATGAGTTTAGTGTACAAAGTACAGTGCTTATCGAGACACACCCAAGCTCAAGCGATCTTACTTTTACCTATCTATTGAGCGCAAACTAACCACCGAGTTCACAATTGCCTCTCCTCTACCACCAAAGATCTTCCTCCAGAAGATATGAGCTTTCCACCTGAAAGCTTTCCAGTGTCTGCCACAACAATGGTGGAACTTTGAACAACTTCGGTTGATGCAACGGTTCTGATGAGAACTTCGCTACAATGAAGACTGACATGGGATGATGGAGTTCTCTAGTCGACAGCACTCTGTGAATCTTCTCAGTGTATATTATGGTTGAAGTGCTCACCGACTGTAAACCCTAGGCACTTAATTTATAGCCTAGTATTGCTTATTTATATTTGTAATCAAATCTCACCACAAATATTTGATTCTATCTTTTTAAATATTTGATCTTCCTTGCTAAGCAAGTCGCCAACCAAACCCTAAAAGATCTCCATTAACCAACTTAAATATTACATCGATATCCTATCAATACACTTCGAATATATCGGATCTGGATATGTAGCTTCATAAATGGAAAGTCGGTTATATGACTGCTAGCGCATCTTGTTCCACAACATTCCTGGTCCGGACTGATCTTGTTCCACTTGACGACGGCTTGAATAACATACATTAGTTGTGCCAAAAACACATGCCACACATAATCTACCTACAACATAAAGTTTTATTGATTTGTGGCTTGTCGGCTGGATTTAGGGTTTATGATGAATCGACTTGTTTAACACACATAGACCTAGGGAGGATCTAAGTGATTCAAACTGAACACCATCTAATGGCTTGGTGAAGATATCAGGCAACTACTTCTCAGCGAAAACATGCTTTAGTGTTATCAATTTCCTTTCCACTAGATAACATATGAAGTGATGGCGAATATCGATGTGCTTTGTCTTGGAATGCTGAACCAGATTCTTGGAAATATTGATGGCACTCATGTTGTCGCAATACATAATCATTTTACCTTGTTCCACACTATACTCGAACAACATTTGTTTCATCCACAACATCTGAGTGCAACTACTTCCAGCAGCAATATATTCAGCTTCTGTGGTAGATAACGAAATATTATTTTGCTTCTTGCTGAACCAAGATACCAAATTATGTCTAAGAAAGAAGCATCTTCCAGATGTGCTCTTTCTATCTTAAACGTTTCCAGCCCAGTATGCATCACAGTAGCGTACAAGATGAGGATTCATATCCTTCCATACCACAATCCATGCTCTCTTGTTCCAGCAATATACTGGATTATTCTCTTCACCTGCAATATGTGACTCTCCTTCAGATTCACCTGGTATCTTGCACAAACTCCAACAACAAAAGTAATATTTGATTTACTGGCTGGCAAGTACAACAAACTTCCTATTATGCTTCTGTACAGAGTTTACTTTTTCCAATGTCATCTTTAGTGTCTTCACATGCGTGACAGGAGGTGTTCTCTTCTAACTAGTGATCCGTCGATTTATCGACAAAATATTCACTCGTTTAAAATTTTATGTTCGTTTCCCGGGCTTTTAATTGTCATTTTACCATGCTACTCTTGTTTTAGGTCAAAGTTTACTAAACTGAAGCTTTATAACCCATTTGGAGCAAAGTAAGGAAAACCACAAAGATTCAAACGAATAGAGACCAAATATTGGGCAGATTGACCTAGTCGTCTTCAAATACTTTCCGAGCGCATGATCATTGTATGATTGAGACGTTCTATATTTTGTCGGAAAGCTAACTCAAAGGGCTACAACTTTGTATTTTACTAAAAGACAAAGTTCAAAGGTTTAAAGGGTCAAAAAGTGAGAAAAGTCAGAATCAGTGTGCTGAGCGAACAATAGCCCGGTTCAGGACTAAACTGCCGGTTCAGGTTGAACCCGGCCAAAAACAAACTTTTTTTGAGACGCTCTGAGATGGTCCCATGCGTGGCCGAACTTCCAGTTCATCAAGAGAACCAACAGTTTGTCATAAAAACCGTCGGTTTGAGGCCCAACTGAAAAAGACGGAATTTCCTGATTTGGCCGAGCCAATATTTTTATAAATAGAGATTAAAGGCCTAAAATTAGCATTCTGGACCTAAGCAAGATTTAACTTAATTCTTGAAGAGACGAAAGATGGCTCAAGACTCTAAGAAGATTAAAGATCGGAGACTCAGCTTCGTAAAGAAGATTTCTTCTCTACCTTCGGTTTCTTTATCTTTGATTCTCTTTTTATATATGTATTCTGGTTTTGTTAAATCCTGATGCCCCATTGATAGCGCGCGTCGTTGTGCGCGTTCAAATTAATTCCTTCCTCTTCCACTTAGTACAGCGGTTAAGTCGGGGTCGAATCCACAGGGAGCAAGTAGATTAGCTTTAACTAGAATCCTGCACTTACGAAAACTGGGGGTGTGAGTGATTGGGTTGCGCAATGCGCGTGTAAACAGTAGTGAAATGCAGGAATTGCACTAGACGTGCGCAGGCAGTAGAGATTAAGTACTATGACTATGAGAAGTATCGGCGCAGACAATCCTCTATGAGCGTATTCCTTATCATCGACTCTAAACGTCTATAGTTTGATTTACTGAAGTTAGTGTCCGGTCAAGGCTTCCTAACTTGTGCGCATGTTCCGATCAAAGTTCATGAGCTATTAATTCTTAATACTAGTCTAAGCAGCTACGAATCCTGTCACAGTAGCAACTGATTATCCTAGCGCGTTACTCCTAGTTGTCACCGTCTGGCTATTCAACTAGTTTAACATATAACAAACGAGTAACAAGAGTAAGATTGCGGTTCAAGGCTTCCCCTACTCATGCAACTAGCTGTCAACAATGTGCACAGAATTAATATAAGCAAACAAGCTATGCATTAAGCGCAAATCTCAAAGGAAATACTCATAGATTCATGCCCAACCGATACTAAGCGTTTAGCTAGACATGCTAGTAGTAAACATCATAGAAACAGTAAATAATATCTAAAGTATCACAGAAAACAGCAACTAGCAGATGCGTGCAGGTTGGAGTGTCTCGGCTAGCGCAGTCGGCTAGCGCAGGTCCTCTCAGTAAGCTCGTGTGTTTTCTGTTCTGCTGCTCTTCCGTGTGTTGTGGTGTGTCTGGATGATATCAATTGTGTCGTGAGTCTCTCTCAAACCCTAGCCTTCTTCTCTTTATATACTGCTCAAGAGGCCCAACCTTGGCAACTTCCAAATCTGGTGGTGTCAGGATTTGGAAACACCACTATCTGCGCATGGCGCACAGCACCTCGGTAGCGCAATCGGTTAGCGCACCGTAGCTGATTCTGCCAACTCCTCTGTTTGCGCCGCTAGCTCCGCAGGCTGTGTGATGCGCTCCTTAAAAGCTGCCTGTTAGCGCGTATCCGACTTAGGCCCTCGTTTTGCCCTGAAATACAAAAACATTGGAAACCAGTAATCTTGTACACAAAATAATACAAACAAGCATAGGGTAAATAATGTGTATAAATAGGCTCTATCACCCATGGATATATGTATGACATGTTTTTTGGCAAACGGTACAAACCAACAAGACTATAACAGAGGGTAAAACAGAGTCGGCTCAAACAGGCGCGTGAAATTGGATCGTCAACATTGGCGCAAGTATTGCTTTGCTTAAGTTTCCTAAAGTTATGCAAAGAATATACGGTCGATATTCTGCTGACGATATCCGTAAGATCTTGTGTATCGAGAAGTTTGTGTTCTAAATTAGGAAAGTATGATCAAACTATCCTAGTTTTCTAAAAGACACAATAACAATTATATATATAGGATTGAGGAGATCGAGAAAGGGCAGCTGCGTACACAGATTACTTGATCCAAGAACGCAGTAAGCAGGAGCCATCACAGCAGTGATCATTAGAGATTGATAGAAATTGAACGCACAAAAAACTGATCGCAAAGGGCTTAATATAAACGTTGAACAGTTTTTGTTACAGTGCTGATTCTTGGGAAGAGAATTACCGATCTGCGGGAGACAGATCGAGGTGGAAAGAGAAGGATCTCAGTCTGAGGGAGACAGACGCACTCACGGTGATTCAACTATATAGTGAATTCTGAAACAGCTAATATATAACAGTGGAATAGTTCTTGTGAGACCGACGTATAACTTACAATTGGTATCAGAGAAGGATAGTCACTGTACATAGTGTGATTCAGGGCTACAACAGAACTGTTCAAAATGCGTACAAAAGAAGGACAAAACATTTCCCGGCCTCCTCTCCTCGACGGTTCGAACTATCCTTATTGGAAAACACGCATGAGGGCATTCATCAAGTCTATCGATGATCGAGCATGGAAATCCGTGATCTCCAAATATGATGCATCATTGGTCATGAATAAAGATGGTGTGGCCTACCTCAAACCCAAAAATTAGTGGACGGCGGATGAGGATCGAGCTGCTGCAACAAACGCCAAGGCACTCAATGCAATCTTCAATGTTGTTGAACCAGACATTTTTAGATTGATCTCAACCTGTGAAGCAGCAAAAGGTGCTTGGGATATTCTTAAAACTGCCTTCAAAGGAACTGACAAGGTGAAACAATCTCGGTTGCAGATGATCACTACCAGATTTGAAAATCTGAAGATGAAGGAGGAAGAATCAATAACTAAATTCAATGCCAAATTGATGGACATTGCCAACGAAGCTCATGCGCTTGGAGAGCCGATCAGTAATGAAAAACTTGTCAAAAAGTCCTGCGATCAATTCCACAAAAATGTGCAATGAAAGTACCAACCATTAAGGAAGTTCAAGATATAAAGGCAATGAGACTTGACATTCTGATGGGATCTCTTCGGACATTTGAAAATGAAATTGAATACTGAAGTACCTGAAAAGAAATCTCGAGGAGTTGCACGCAAAAGAGAAACATCAGAATCAACCCAAGATGAGGATGAAATGTCTGAACAAATGAGTCTGTTGGAAAGAAACTTCGGTAAATTTATGAGGAAACTAAATCAGCGTCAGTCTGAACAGAAAAACAAATCTGGAACAGACTACAGAAATCGTCATGATAGAAAAGTCAGAAGAATAAGAACTACTGAAAGTCAAAAAGAGCTAAAGGGAGAGAAAGGTAAAGGGATTCAGTGTCGTGAATGTGAGGGCTTTGGACACATCCAAGTAAAATGCGCCAATACCCTCAAAAAACAGAAAAGGGTTGTTGTGGCTGGATGGGGTGATACTGAGTCAGAGGAGTCTGAAATAAAAGAGGAAAAATCAAACTTTTTGGCACTCACCATTGTCGCAGAAACTCCAGAGACCGAACCTGAGAATCCTGAAACAAATAATTACAGTGAAAGCGACAGTAATACTGAAATCACCGAAGAAACCATAGCAGAAAAATACAAAGATCTGTATGAACAATGGGGAGAGGCAGTGAAGTCAAACTCTAAATTGAGCAAGCAAGTTGTGAGCCTAAATGCTGAAAAATACTTTCATTAGAAATGTCATCGTCGTCACTACATGTGTCATAGTTAGCAGATACATCTACGGAGTCACTGGAACAACCACCAACTTTGGACTCTGGAACACTACTAGTAAGAGCAATAAAATTGCTAGTTTCTTCTTCTTCTTGACTCTAATCCGAATCACTCTCACTCCAGATAACTGCAAATGCCTTCTTCTTCTTTCTCATAGTATTGGCACAATGTGTTTGAATATGTTCAAATCCACCACATTCATGACATTGAATTCTTTTTTTCCTTTTCTTCAGACTCCAACTTGTTCCACCGCTGACTACTTCCTGTTAATTTGATTGGATAACTGGATCGTGTCGTCTGATCCTTGTCCCTATTCCTCCTGGTCAGATTCATGGACAAGCTGTCAAATGACTTTGTCAGCATGGCAAGTTGTTCAGCTAGGTTGTTGATTTGTTCTGTCCTGCTATCTGCCTCAACTTTAATTCAATAATTTTTCCAACTTCCTCCTTGTCAGCCTCTGCCATACTCAATTCGTTAGTGACAAGTGTTCCCATCAGTTCGTCTAACTTCTTGCTTTTAATATTATGTTCCTCCTCAATAGTTGTTACTCTCATTGCAACTTTCGGGGAAAGAGACCTCAAAACTTTTCGAACAAGTTTTTCTCCGGGATCGGCTCTCCAAGTGAAAATGTCTCATTGGATAAATCCAGGACAAGAGCATTGAAGTGTCCAATCTTCTTATCTGAGCTCATCTTGAGCTTTTCAAACTTAGTAAGCATTTGTAAACGTGACATCTTTACCTTGTTAGTTCTCTCATATACCTTCTGCAAGATGTTCCACACATCCTTGCAACATCATACTGTAAAATCAACCAGAACAGTTTTTCATCCACTGCAAGAAATATTGCATTCAATGCTTTAGAGTTACCATAAGCTAAGGTGATTTCAACATCAGTCCAGGTCTCTTCTGACTTCTTCTTGGTTGCTCCTTCTTTTGTCTCAGTGAGTAGAGTCTTTCAGTATCCATAATTTGTTCCTTCCAGCAATGGTGGGAGCTCAGTTTTTATCCCTCCTTCGTACTCATTCTGATCACACTCCGTATGTTGAGTGCCCCGCTCTCATACCAATTGAAGTCGTGTGTATGTGATTAATCTTGTTACAGTTAATCTGCAAGGTTACCTTGTAGGATAAGTTTCGACTGGAACAAAATTAGTACAAAATGTAAAGAAATAGATTACACGATATGTTACCCAGTTCGGCACAACAGTCTGCGTCTGGGGGACTTGACCAAAGTCCAAGGAGATAAATTCACTATATGAGTTCCGTGTACAAAGTACAGTGCTTGTCGAGACACACCCAAGCTCAAGCACTCTTAATTTTACACTTCAGTGAGCGCAA
Source organism: Umbilicus rupestris (assembly GCA_963678935.1). Classification (NCBI taxonomy): domain Eukaryota; kingdom Viridiplantae; phylum Streptophyta; class Magnoliopsida; order Saxifragales; family Crassulaceae; genus Umbilicus; species Umbilicus rupestris. The sequence continues at coordinate 4,320,944 of OY787605.1, forward strand.
ACTAACCCTAAACCCTTCCTCCAGAAGATCTGAGCTTTCCACCTGAAAGTTTCCCAGTGACTGCCACAGCAATGGTGGTGTGTACACCTGAACCGTTGAACAACTTCGGTTGATGCAACGCTTTTGATGAGAACTTCGCTACAATGAAGACTGGCGCAGGATGATGGAGTTTTCTAGTAGCGACACTTTGTGAATCTTCTCAGTGTATATTATGGTCAAAGTGCTCACCGACTGCAAACCGTAGGCACTTCTTCCAACGCCATATACGGAAAGACGGTCATACGACTGCCAGCGCATCTTGTTCCAAGCTATCTTATTCCACAAAATTCCTGATCTGGACTGATCTTGTTCCACTTGACAACGGCTTGAACAACATAAAATAGTTTTGCCAAAAACACATGACACACATAATGTACCTATAACATAAAGTTTTATTGATTTGTGGCTTGTGTCGACTCGATTTAGGGTTTATGATGAATTGACATGTTGTATGCTATCAGTGGTTACGGGCTTTGGGCTACTCGGATTGGGAGGGTGGCCGACCTTTGGACGTATCGGTTCTTTATTTCTAAGCGTCATTCGTAACGATGCCTCAACTGAAGTTGCTAACTGAATATTGCGCCACACCATTACCACGGTGGCTTCAAGCATTGTTGTGTTTAGCACTTTATTGCAAAAGTGTGCTTTCTGGACAAATTGAAAACTAATTTTAAAAATTGGCATAAAGAGATTGAAGTATAATAAAAAGGGATAAATCGGAATTTTTAACGAAAGTTTGTCTAAATGCTCGATTAACCTAACAACACACCCATGGAATCCGAGATATCATTATCAGTTGACGAAGGAAGAAATTATTTGGTGAGAGTTGCAGTGATCAAGTTGAAACACTTGCCTCCATTGCCATCATTTCAGGTTTCATTTGATGAGCTTCTCAAGTACAGGGACCTGATCGTAATATAATACACTTTTTTAAGCCTGAAGTCCAGGTGAACTATTCGGGCCTCAAGCCCAAATAAGCTTTTTGGGCCTTCACAATCGCCGCCGTCTTCGTCTCCCAGCTCTGCAACAAAACCCTAAATAATCACCATCAGCAGCGTTCATAGAGTCCCAGCATGGAAGTCGAAGAACAGAAAAAGAGGAAGCGAAGTCGGAAGAGGTCTAGGAAGCTATTAGGCGAAGCTGTATTAGGAGCCTCTGGCGCCGAAGAAGAAAAATCCAATGGCGGTTTAAATAGTGGAGAACATGATCATATCATGCATATTTCCAGGAAAATGAAAGATTGGAAGAAAACAAATAGAGGGGACGATGTGAAAATCGGAGATGACGGGGAAGAAGCTAGCGAATTGACACTTGAGCAGACGAACAGCGTAAAAGGCCAGCTAGAGGAAGAAGGCTACGGAAAAGGTGGAAAATCAGGAAACGGTGGAGACTCGATGATGAGTAACTGTTCATTCGAGTCGCTATGTTTGTCGGATCAAACGGCAGCCGGGATAAAGGAGTTCGGGTTTCAAGAAATGACTCAGATTCAGGCGAAGGTGATTCCGACGCTGTTACTTGGCAGGGATGTGCTCGGAGCTGCGAGGACTGGTGCTGGTAAGACTCATGCATTTCTTATCCCAGCTGTTGAGATGTTACGCAGTTTAGCTTGCTCGTCACGCAGTGGAACAGTTGTTATTGTCTTGTGTCCGACTAGGGAGCTTGCTATACAGACGCAGAGAGCTGCTGTGAAGCTGATGAAGCATCACACGCAGACTGTGGGTTTGGTTATTGGTGGAGCGGATAGGAGGAAGGAGAGTGAGCTGTTTGTGAAAGGTGTCAATTTGCTAGTGGCAACGCCTGGGCGGCTGCTTGATCATTTGCAGAGCACTAGGGGTTTTGTTTTTAATAATTTGAAGTTTTTGGTGATTGATGAGGCTGACAGGATCTTGGAGCATAATTTTGAGGAAGCCATGAAGCAGATACTTGCGATTTTGCCTAAAGAGAGACAGACTGCACTTTTTTCGGCCACTCAAACTGACAAGGTTAGGGATCTCGCAGCTCTGTCGCTTAGAGATCCAACTTATATCAGTGTTGATGGTGGGAGGAAGAGTGCTACTAATGATGGGTTGGAACAAGGATACTGTGTTGTTCCTTGTGAGAAGAGGTTTTTGGTTTTGTATACATTTTTGAAAAGAAGCATGTTGAAGAAAGTTATGGTATTCTTCTCATCCAAGGCGTCAGTTAAATATCATGCAGAGCTGCTTAGGTATATTAACATTGAGTGCTCTTACATTTACGGAGATCTTGATCAGGACAAGCGGACAAAAACATTCTTTGATTTCTGTAGTGTAGAGAAGGGCATCATGCTTTGCACTGATGTTTTTGGTCGCGGGCTTGATATTCCTGGTGTGGACTGGGTAGTGCAGTATGACCCTCCGGATAACCCAACTGAATACATTCATAGAGTTGGTCGAACAGCTCGTGGGGAAGGCTCCACAGGAAATGCGCTCCTCTTCTTGATTGAGGAAGAGGTGAAATTCCTTGATTATCTCAAGGAGGCTAAGGTTCGGGTGAAGCAGTATGATTTTGTTCAAAGTAAACTGATCAACATGCAGTGTGCATTGGAGATGTTAGTTGCCAGCAACCGTGCGTTGAGTGAGTCTGCAAAGGAGGCATACAAGTCTTACATTCTATCATACAGTGCTCATTCGGCCAAGGATATTTTCAATGTTCATCAGCTTGATTTGCTGGCAGTTGCAGCTTCCTTTGGTTTCTCATCACCCCCTAAGGTGGCTTTGGACATACACAGTAACGCTTCAAAATTCAAAAAGAGTAGAACCAAGGATGAAAAAGGTAAACAGAGACAATAGTATGGAAGAGGGAAAGCAACTTTGGTCATGTAAGTTGTTTCAACACTTGGCTATCCCCATCAATGAGGAGAAGCGCGTGACTTCATTTCAGATCACACATGAATCAATCACATTGTTGCAACCCGAGTGAGTTAGTGCACAAAGTCACACATGTTTTTATGGAGATCCATTGACCTCAAATTGCGCCTCAGATCCCTTTAGAGGATCAGCAGTGAAAGTAGATCAATCCAAATGGATCAACGCTGATCATCACATTAGTCAAAGATCTTGCCGGCCATTGTTTCCACTTTTCAATAGTGGTTTCTTACTCATCACAAAACCCAACCTCACGAATTTGCTAATTAATATTTAATAAATAACAGAAAATACGATGCCCAATCTTATTTGCTTATCCCACAAATGCATTTTGTAATTAATTACTCGGCTCGCTCGCTAATTGTGATTTACAAAAAGGCGACGACGAGCGGAAGCATTCCGATGCATCTGAGCTCTGAAACAAAACCTGCAAGTGAAGGAAAGCACTTGAGCGTACGCTTCTCCAACTTCCCCATCCATCCCACCATTACCACGAATCCACCGCTTGATGCTCTGGTAAGTTGTCATTCGATTCCTCACGCCATTTCCCTTTCCGATTGCCCGACATTTATTTCATTTCGTAACCCTAGCTACTCTGCTTTTGATTGATATCGGTTGATGATGGACTGCTTATGAATCGGATATGCATTTGGAGTGATTTGATTGTTTCATTTTAATATTTTTGGTGGACGAGGCTGTGTTTGATCGATGCGTCGATCTCCAAATTCAGCTTTTTTTTCAACAGTGTGGTATAGATTTGGTATGAGGTCGAACAGAAGTGGTTTCTGTTACATGATTGATAGCTGAGCTATTTGTGTTATGCTGAAGTTTGACTTGTTGTTAAGCCTATAGGTTTACACGCATTTAGAGTTTAGATTTGGATTTTAGCTGCTGATACTTTTTTTTATCTGAGGGACTACTGACTAGAGCTTCAGAAAGTGCATGAGTGGCATTATCGAGGTGTTGAATATTTTGTTGTTGTTGTCGAAATGCAGAGGAATGAGTGGTCGTGGCATGTGAAGACCAAGGGCTTCCATGGGCCAAGATGATTTTCAAGTCAAAGATAAAGTTTGCCGCTCTGTTGGGTCTGGTGCTCTCAATATTGTCTCTTATACTTCACCTTTTTCTTGCAAAGAGTTCCAATGTTGGCTATAATTCTTTGATTGGTTTCGGAGAGGATTTTGCCTCAACAATAGGATTACAGGTAATGATGAAGTATTCAGAGTTGTCTTGAATTTGCAAAGATTTGAGTCTTAATTTTGAACCATCTGCCTTTTCTATCAGTGACATTATTTATGTGGATTTTCGTTTCTTATTCTTGCATATGTCAATTTTCGGTAGGGTTTCAAGTCTAAGAAGCTATGGGGTGCTGTGGAGACCTTGGAGTCTCTGAAGCCTTATGCAAATCCAAGAAGTAGTTATCTGTGTTAGTTCTTCTTTCTTTTTCTCATTTCAGTGGTTTCAGAGTTATATTGCAAACGGAATAATCTGTTGAAGATATTACATGTACCTAATCCAATTTCATGCTGTCCAATAATGTATTCAGGACTGATTTCGCATCATCTATCTTCTTGCATTTTTCTAATCAATGTATGCCAACTGTGCATCTTGATATAACTGTGTTGTAATCGTATGCCAACAGTACCAAGTGATCGGAGCAACGGAATCATTTATGCAAAAATCTTCGGTGGGTTTGAGCAAATTAAGTCTTCGGTAAGGATGGTATCATTCATTGAGCTTCCTTCAGTGAAAATTATTTTTTACCATTCATTCATTGACCATTCATAACATTTAAAATTTCCTAGATCTGTGATCTTGTCACCATATCCAGGCTTCTGAATGCTACTCTTGTCATTCCAGAGTTTCAAGAAAGCCTTAAGTCAAAGGGTATCAGGTACTTCATTCTTACAATTTGTCCGATTACCGAGTCTGTTGAAGTGCTGAAACTGATTATCTTGTAACAGTCCACAGTTCAAGAGTTTTTCATATCTCTATGATGAGGATCATTTCATTGCATCACTTACGAATGACGTAAGAATTATCAAGAGCTTGCCTGACAGCCTGAAAGCTGGAAGAAAAAGAAACGAATTTCATATTTTTAAGCCTGAAAATTCAGCTTCGCCAAGTTACTACATCAAAGATGTTCTGCCAGAATTGAAAAAATCAAAAGTTGTAGGACTGGTCGTTTCAAATGGTGGGTGCCTGCAGGTACGTAAACAGAGTAGCTGATTTAATCAGTAACTTTATCAAAATATTTGTCACTCAGGTCACATGTACCTATTTTTAGATAATGTTTTGTGTTTCATGTACTGAAAACTTTCATGTTTGTACAGTATCTAACACATGTTTTGTATCTTCCAATGTTCGCTCGTGACATTAAACTTTCATATCAGTTTGACGATATTGCCTTTGCAGTTCAGCTGTTTTGCTTCTGGGAGCAAACTACCTAGATTTTTGTTATATAATATATTTAACCTTTTTATTGTGCACATATCATTACTACAAACAACTACTATACTAAATGTTATCTTTGTGCTTTTTTTTTAGTCAATACTCTCGCCAAGCATGTCTGAGTATCAGAGACTACGGTGTAGGGTCGCTTTCCATGCACTCCACTTCCGGCCCAAAATTCAGGTGCTTGGACGTCGTATGGTGGAGAGGTATCATGCTCTTTATGCATTTATCTCTTTGAGTTCAGTGCCAATGATACAATGCTGATTATATGGCTCCACATAATGTTAGGGATACTGAAGTTAGTTCATTGAAAAGCGTACCAGTGACACCCTACCAACTAATCTAGCTGACATGCTTACCATAGACTCCAGACACGCGTCGTTGTACGCCCCAAATTTGATTACTCTTACTCAACATTAGTGTAGTGGTAAGTCGAGGTTGAATTCACATGAAATTGATTCGCGAAATTAGTCCTATAACGATAAAAAAAGGGTTGTGAGTAATTGGGACATAGGAAACAAGAAGGTGATTTCCAATTATGAGAAGTATCAATCCAGAACAATCATTTGTCACTAACGTTTATCACAAACACTAAATATCATATGTCATAAATCTTGTAGTCTACTCCGGCGAAGGTAATACACTAATTAATACATCCCGACAACTGTGATATATTTTAATTCTCTTAGGCTTACATATCCCGACAAAGGTGATAATTAAACTAGTTGTTACTGCTTGTCTTTTCAAAAAATTTCCAACAAATTTTAACAATAGAAAGTAAATCAAAAATTAAAGGTCACACTTACATATCCACTAAATCCAGTAATTTAAGATCATACAATAAGCATAGACAACTAGTAACAGAAAAAGATAACATATGCATTCAAATCAAGCCTCAAAACATGTTGTCACAAATTCATGCGTCGAATTGAAATAAGTAATTTAGCTAGATCTAGTCATAACTAAACACAATAATAAAAAGAAAATGAAAGATGTAGAAGAAGGATGTCATAGGGAAGTTCCAAGGTTTCGTCGCTTCGCTCCTCGACACTTCTATATACTCTCAACTCTCTTGTACGAGACTTGTATTCTCGTTTATTGTATTATTTGTACTGTTGTACGGACACTCTATAAATAGCTTCAAGGTTGGTCAATTCCTGGAGAAAGTAGGATTCATTTTTTAAATATTCTCAAACAGTTTTGGAATTATCTTGTTCTTGAAAATATCTTGGGACTTAAATCTTAAACTATTGGCAACCTGGAAATATTATCAGAACCTGAACTGCCAAAGATAATAATTTTAGAATTTGTTGAGGTCATCATTCTCGCAACGGCCAAATTAAGGCTGCGCGCACAAGACAATTTATGAGCTTGCGCGCGGTCATAATGTCTTCTTAGCGCACGGTACTCACTGAGTTGGTTTGTCGGCTATTCCGTCTTCCGTCGTTGTTTTACCCCTCTAAATGCCAGAATCGTCTCACAGTGTCAACTATAAAGTTGTAGGACATCAAATTAGCTTTGCAACAGTGTGTAGCTCATCTTCTTCTGATCATCCATGTATGCGCCATGAGCTCCCGAAGCACCAGAGGTCGTTCTGCCTTATATTGAAATATTGCCGATAAATGTCCATTTTAGCTTGTATCTTATCCTAACATCCAGAATACACCTAAGACACAAAACTACACGAAACGAATAATCTTGTATGTATAAATGTATAAAATGCATGTATTTAGGATAACTAGATGGGCGTATAAATACAACTCAAATCAACTCCCTTTCTTGTGCAATTCTTGTTTTTATTCATTTGTATATTTCCATCATTGATAAATATTTTAGCATTATTATAGGCTACGACAATGGGGCAGGCCATACTTGGTTTTTCATCCAGGTTTGGTGAGGGAGGCGTTGGCATATCATGGCTGTGCAGAGCTTTTTCAGGTGGAAAACTCAATAAATAAGTACTGATTTTAACAATAATCTTGTGGACGACCTGATCATTTTTTTTCTCTTCTGGGGTATTTTGGACAACGTTTCCCGTTGATTCTTTACTAATAAGGATTATACAAGCTAATATGTTAATTTTTTTTCCTTCTGGTGATGTCATCATCCGAAACTTGTAATTAGGATGTGCATACTGAACTCATACAATCCAAAAGGAAACAGCTGATCAAGCGAAAGGTCATTGGTGAAGATTTAAGTGTTGATTCACATATAAGAAAAGAGAATGGTTCATGCCCATTAATGCCGGAAGAGGTAATATTCCTAAATGCGTGTTATTTATGCATTTTTGTTTATGCAGAATCTGTATGGTACATATACCCTGTAATTGCGTGCATTTCTCTGGAAGACTATTAGTTTCTACGCCCTTTTGATTTATTTATTTTTATTTAGCTTGTAATATTTTTATTGATCTCAAGAGGTGGAAATCTCATTGGTCCCTTGGGAGGTGGAAAAATGTTTGTATAGACTTAGCTGCATCTGGCACATGGTTCTCTACCGATATTAATTCATGCTGCATGTACTGAGCTGTTTTTATCTGCAGGTTGGTATTCTCTTACGTGCTATGGGCTACCCTCCAAAAACTAGAATTTATTTGGCAGGTTCTGAAACATTTGGTGGTCAACGTGTACTGATTTCTCTACGAGCCATGTTTGCGAATTTGGTAGACCATACATCTTTGTGTAGCAAACATGAATTGTCTGATCTCTACGGTCCTGAAGCACCCCTTCCAGAGAGTTACTATGATTTCCCTCCTTCAAAAACGGAGGAACAGCTGAAAGATGAATGGAATAAAGCTGGTCCTCGGCCTCGTCCTCTTCCACCACCTCCTGATAGACCTATATATAGACATGAAAAAGAAGGTTGGTATGGTTGGATAAGAGAAAATGACACAGAACCCGAACCTACCCCGTTGGACTTGAGAATGCAAGCTCATAGATTAATCTGGGATGCTCTGGATTACATAGTTTCTGTTGAAGCAGATGCATTCTTTCCTGGTTTCAATAATGATGGAAGTGGGTGGCCTGATTTTTCGGGCTTGGTCATGGGGCAGCGGCTCTATGAAATTGCTTCTTCCAGAACATATAGACCAGATAGGTAAACTGTGAATGGTTTAAATTCAACCGGCTTAACTTTGAGATTTAGCACCTTTCCTTGATTCAATATGTTTCATTGTTTCTCACATCTTCTCGTGTCTTCAAGCAGGAAATTTCTCGCGCAAATTTTCAACATCTCTCGTGAAAATATGTATCACCCAAAGCATAACTGGACCCTTGCAGTTCAAGAGCATCTAAATAAAAGCATGGGTGTTGCTGGGCTTATAACTGAATCCCTGCTTTCGAAGCCTTATTCTTTCTTGTCACATCCGCTACCAGAGTGTGCGTGTAGAGTGTCATCCTCTGAGATACCTAAAGTAGTGAAAAGCCGTGATGGTCGCATATTGTATGGAGGTGAAGATAAGTGCCCCAAATGGATGAAACATGGAATGGATGCCACTTCCGTGGAATCACAAGCAGAAGAAGATACTAGCAATATTGGAATTGAATCAGTGGACTATGAGTCAGACTTGGTTGACCAGCCGGAGTCGGATGACAACAATAGTAGAATGGAAGCCTCCACAAGTTTAGATCAAGATGACGAAATGGATCCAAATGACTAACTATTTAAAGATGTATGAGAGCATTTCATTCTATGCGGTCTTCATTTTGGGTGCAGTTGATGAATGTTCAGAGGGGAAGACACAAGTGTAGTTACTTGGTGGATTTGGTATATCAGCTCAAAGGGAGCCTTATGGGTCACTTTTGACAGTGGATTCAAGAGATCCTCCCACAACAAGGAACATACGTTTAAAATTTTCGCGTCGTCTACAAATTTTTTTCTTTTGTTTTTTTTTCTTTTCTTCTTTTTTTGGGAACAGGGAATAGAGAAATAGGAAACCAAAGTCAATATGTCCATTTTAGAAACCAGTGTACTACAACATTCCTATAATCAATTCATCAGCATGAAGGAAGAAGCTTACAGCCTTGGGTGTGTGTGATTTGTAAGTTTTTGATTTATAAAGGTGTCTTCTTCTTCATATGGTTCAGGAAAATCTTTCTATTCCGTCATTCGATTTGTCTTTAATAAGTAGACCAGCCATGCATTATGGTGGCAGGACAAACTCAGGCACCTCTGCTGTTTATCCATGGCTTAATAAGCAGGGATGACAGCACGATTATGATGACAGCCATGAGAATCAAAACGGCAAAGCACATCCATTTCCTTGTGTTCCTCTGACTCTGCTTCGCCTTTTGCATGGCTCTTGTGCCTGACTGCACGTGGTCCACAGCCTTTGATACCTTTACAACACCAAATATACACACAATATCACCCCCTATCTACACTAAAGTTTCCTGTATTGTATGGATCTACCTAACCTGTGATTCAATGTTGTCCAGCATATCCCCTTGTGCCTCCACCATCACAGCTAAGTCCACATAAATCTACATTTCCCAATGATTTTTTCTCTCTTAAAATACGACCTGATGCACTGTGTCTCACTTCTCAGTAAAAGTTGGAATAAAACTCACCTGGTTCAGTTCAAGAATCTTCTTCTCCACATCTCTAACTGTGTCGCGACGTTCTTGTATTTCAGCAAGTGTGTCTAGAATCTACATCAGAAACAAACATCAGAATACTTCTCCTGATTTATTGATATCAAGTCGCTTGTAACAATGCAAGAAATAGACACTGAAGTAGGAAAGACAGGAAAAGAACCTGGCCTCGCCCCTGCTCCTGGATTGCCTTGTGGAAAATGTGCTCACCATCCCCAGTCTCGATAAGATTATCGATGGTCTGCCACATGTGGAAAATTCTACCTCAGCATTTTTTTACTTGGAGCAAAACAAAAAATAATCACTTGAAAATTGAATCATGTTGGACCTCTTCATCAGCTCTTGTGCCAGTCACTGCAGAATCCAACAACAGCTTGCTCTTAGCTTACCACAGTTTAACAAAAACAGTCCAATCTCATCGATGAATAAGAACGGTTTCCGAACCTGTAAAGATTCTCCTTTCCACAACCTCTCTGTTCTCTTGATGTATATTTAACCGCAGAGTCTGCGTCAATATCAAATCAAAGGTTGTTGACATTGCAAAAGACAACAAAAAATCTGCACATGTGCAACAGTAAATTATTTGCATTATAGTACCTAAGGGTACCTGGAACTCGGACATCTTTTCTTTGAACTTCTTTTTCAAAGCACTGCCAGTAATATAACCACGACAAAAGTCAGATATCAGCATTTCCATGTGCGGCATTTGATGTTCAACATAAGATAACTTACAGTGTTGTTGCTGCTCTTGTTCGGTATATGGCTGTGCCCTCGCCACGGCCTGGCTTCCCTTTGTCAGATAAATTCTATGACAAAAACATTTGAATTAGTATTGACATGGAGAACTTTTTTTGGAGGAAAACTTTGTAATGTGTTTAAAAAACTGTGTCTTACATCTTTGTCTACCGCCTCGATCTTAGCTTTCATCAAAAGGCCAGTTTTTCTAACATGATCGACATCTTTCTCCATTCTCAGCTTAATTCCTGCAAAAATCCTCAAAAGAAAGTTAGATAAAAAGCAGTGGACGATTAACATTTTGTGAGTTCAGAAGCGGATAAAAGGAACGCGAATACCTTTCATAACTTCAGCCTTGGTAACAGCCTTTGATTCCTCATGTGCATCCTGGAAGAGTAAAGGTTGTGAGAAATTTTGAGTTGGGCAACATTACATGGGACTTTGAAATTTATTACAATAATGTGGTTGATGAAAGAAGATGGGAGGATAAGAGTCAGTACCTGTAGTTGCTTGAGCAATTTTTGCAGCTTCTCACATTCTGCGTCTATTTCTTGAACCTGCAAAGCCATACAAGTTGTATATATAATATACAGTATGGTGATTTTCAATGAAATGGATTATCAACCTTGAGGAAGAAGCTCTCCAAGCACAATTCGCCGGAACATAATGGAACTGGGGGTTCTGGTTCTGCGTCACCGCCCCTAGGGATTACGAACGAGTCCTGCAATATAACAAGCATTTATGTATAAATTCAAACAGTAAAGATTGAAGATTTCCCTATGAACTAGCTTTAGCACATTTGTGGCGTATTTTGCATTCTTCTTTTTGATGATTACCTTGAGCAGGTCGTTCATTTTGGAAGCAAATGTATCAAACTGTATGTGGGAGGGAGGATTAATCCTCCGATTTTGAGCCTGAAAAGAAGAAGAGTAGAAATGGGAGCAGAGAGAGAGATTGAGGAGAGACAAGTGAGGAAATAGATTTGAGCGAGAGAGCGTAAAGACAGGTCTTCATCATCTTTCTTCCAAAAATCTTTCATCAAGACCAAATTTCCTATAACAGCGAGACATGCCTGGAAAACACAATTAATCCAATGATGTTCCAACCATACAATTATTTTCTGTTAATAGAAAATGACGAGGTGATAAAAAAGAAAAAGTTGGATGCAAAATGAATATCAAGTAACAGGTATGTTCTACTCAGCCTTAACAGGCTCAGTTGTCGAGGCCAAAGCGGATCATAATGCCTTGGTTCATGGGAAGCTGATCCTCCGTCTCCAACCATGTTCTAGAAAGCTTGCCGCTGAATCCATAGTCTCCGAATAGAACATCAGCCACGCCTTGGCCTTCTGTTCCAGGGACCCATGCACCCACAATTGCGTCCGAGGCGTCAACATATGGCTCAATTTGGAGAGGGCGGCCATGAGGGAGTATGTGTAGTTAGTATCACCATAGTTTAAGGCTAATTTATTCTTTTTACCATATGCTTGTGTTAGGGTTATATATCTTGGATATTGTCGTTTATTGAATTCAATAAAAATGCTGACATCCATTCTGATCCATGATCGTAGTTGATTGATTGAAGAAAGTTATAATACCAACCATTGTTCTCGCGGATCGAACTGTCTGAGGTTACGTTTTTTTTAATTTCGATTTGGGGGTTCTCTCTCGTTGTTTGAGTATCGATTTTCAAGTATTTGGATTGGTGTTTTCAATATGACGGGTCGTAGAGAGGATTCCCTGCAGGCGATTGGTGTTCAATTGGATGGAAAAACCTACTCATATTAGAGTTATGTTATGAAAAATTTTCTGTGTGTAAAATCTATGTGGAGTTATGTGACGGGTGTGCTTGTTAAGCTTTCCGATGAGAAGGCAGCTGATTTTGCGACTTTGGTTGATGGTTGGGAGACTGAAATGCAAAAATTATTACGTGGATTAACAACTCTGTTACCCACTCGATCGGTGCTCGGCTAGCGAAGTATGAGACTGCGAATGAGGCATGAGATCATTTGGAGAGACTCTATACTCAGTCCAACTTTGCCAAGCAGTATTAATTGGAGATGGATATTCGTGCGCTTCGGCAGAACAATATGAGTATTTAGGAGTTCTATTATGCCATGTCCTCGTTATGGGATCAGTTAGCATTGATTGAATCGGCTGAGTTGAGGACAATGAAGGCTTATATCTTTCGGTGTGAAGAGCAACGACTGGTTCAGTTTTTGATGACTTTGAAGGATTGCGTAGTGCGATTCTTCACCGCAGTCCTCTTCCTTCTGTTGATTCTGTTGTCAACGAGCTGCTGGCCGAAGAGGTTCGTCTCAAGTCTAAGATTGACAAGGAGACTTCATCACCCGCATGCTGTCCTTGTTGTCCCACACCGGCCGTCCGGTGGCAGTGCGCCCAAGTCATCAATGAAAGTGTCTTCGGACGAGTGTGCCTTTTGCAAGCATAAGGGACACTGGAAGGCTCAGTGCCCAGTATTATTGAGCTGAGGCAAAATGCAACAACAACAATATCCACCCCAGCCTCAGCAGCGTCCACCACGCTCACCTCAGTTCCCCAATGGGCGAATCACTTTCTCTTGGCCGAATCACTTTTGATTCGGTCAACCCTCGATTTGATTAGGTCAAACTTTGGTCCATGAGATGAAATTCTTCTCCTTGGCCGAATCACTTTTGATTCGCCCACTACTTGGGGGGATCACTTCTACAGCGTTAGAATCTTGCTCGGTTGACCGTTTAAACCTTCGAATCATGTTTTGGTGTAAACTACAAAGTTGTAGCCCTTTTAATTAGCTTTCGAACAAGCTATGGCAAGCCCTCAATCAGATAAGCATCGCGCTCTCGGTAAGCCTTCGATGATGAACAGGTCAATCTGCCCAGATTTGATCTACAGGTGAATTCTCCACGAATCAAGTGATTCGTTCAGCCGCGTAATTTGATTCGACCGAATCATAATGTCAATGATGTAACGAAGATGGGCGAATCAATTTCTTCTTGGGCGAATCACTTTTCTTTGGCCGAATCAAAAGTGATTCGGCCTAGCCTGAATTCCTCTTTGGGCGAATCAACTTTGCAGTGCTAGCATATCACCTGTTTTGACCCTTTAAACCTTCAAAATACTTCTTGATGTAAACTATGAAGTTGTAGCTCTTTGAGTTAGCTTTCCAACAAGAAATGACACATCTCAATCGGATAAGAATCGTGTGCTCGGAAAATCTTCGAAAATGAAAAGGTCAATCAGCCTAGAAATGGCACATACTAAATGTATTATTAATAATTTCTAAACTTGAAACTAAACTTTTCTGACCTTGATGAGACTTTGGGTCTTGGTTCTTAGCACCAAGATCCTGGCCTTGAGCCTTCATGCTCTTCCCTTTTCCCACACGGCAATCTTTCTTGAAGTGTCCCGCCTTCCCGCAAATCCAACAAACATTTCCTTTAGAAGAATGCTTCTTGTTAGGACCATTGCTTGCTTGTGGGTATAGCCTTTTCTTGCCTTTGTTCTTGTTCACTCTTGGATTGCTAGTCTCCATCACATTCATCTTGTGAACCTCCTCCTTTTTGACACCTTCTTGTGTTCGGAGCTCTTCTTCAATCCGAAGTTCACTAGCAAGCCTTACAAGAGAGATCTCTTCCTTCTTGTGCATAAGTGTGCGCATAAAGTCTTTCCAACTTGGTGGTAACTTGTCTATTATGCTAGACACATCGATGGACTCATCCATCTTCAACTTGTGTTGGGCAAATTGCCCCAAGATGCGTTGCATCTCATGGAATTGTTCCATCACCAGACGAGTATCAACCATTTTGTAATTGTTGAAATTACTCAGAAGGAACTTCACGCTAGAAGCGTCCTCGGCCATATACTTGGATTCAAGTTAATCTCATAACTCTTTAGCAGATTCCCAATTTTGATAAACATCAAAGAGAGAATCAGACATACCGTTGAGGATGTGTCCTCGGGCGATGTAGTCATCATTTTCCCACTTGTTTCTGTGCCGGAAAGTCTCCACGGGTCCTTCATCATCGACTTCTGGAATGGAGGTAGAGAATACATAGGCCACCTTGAGGTTAGTCAGCAAAAAGTGCATCTTCTTTTGCCAACGCCGAAAGTCGGTGTCTTCAAACTTGTCTAACTTCTGAAAGTTGCTTGTCTTGTCTCGTAGCGAAGCCATCTTTGGAAATACTGATTTCGAATGTTGGGGGAAGTCGGTTTGAATTGTGCTTATACTCGGCTCGAGAGATGATGGATTCGCCTTTGAGGTTACCTTGTTTAGCAACTTCGGTTAACTAGCAATTGAACTTGGATTCAAATAATATCGTGTAGTCACTTTCCGAAATCAGTATTTCAGCCTTTATATGAAAGCCAAGAGTGTTCTGAAATCTGAAGTGTGATAATATTACTGATGAACTACTTATTATGGCTTGTAAGCAAGTAGCATAGTCAGAGTAAGTAGAGAGAGCAATAACACAAGTATTTGAGTGTTATTGGATTGTATTTGTATCCTCTTTTATTATTTAAAAGTGAGGAATTCGTCCTTCTTTTATAGGGAATGAAATGACATGACCAAAGGATGTGTCTCGAGCCAAAGAGATGCGTCCCTTTCAGCAAGTATCGCTCCCGAAGAAGACATAATTTCCGCGTCCGAAGAAGACATTATGAACTTAATGTTGTTTTGGGGCGCCCTACTTAATGTTTTCTTGACCCGCGGAACATGGCACTCCCCAAGAACACATTAGCACCGCTTCAGATGAAGACATTACACACTTAATGTTGTCTTGGGGCGCTTTACTTTTTGTTTGCGATTACGAATTTGCTCATAAACATCATTCATGTATTCTCATATAACATATCTAATGTTATATTATACCAAGATTTTATCCTAGGCTAATTAATCCTAAAATCTCTAATAGTGATTATGTAACAGAAGAAGACTTACTCGACCATGATCAACTCAATGTCACACAACCTGGAACCTTATGTCAAAACAACTATCACTGAAAAATACAGAATATAAATACAATAACAGACTAACACAACATCATCATCAAACACTCCAAAGTCAAATACACACATGCCGCAGACAATAAATCTACCACATCACATAACAACAAACAATCAAAGTTACAATCTTTGAATCAGAAACTGAATACCCATTAGATAAATAACTCAGTTTTCCATACACAAAAAGTTACAAGCAACTTACAGTGCTCTGACAAATTGCCAGGGAAAAAAAAACAAAACCCTAAAAAGCCCAATTTTGGAAGAGACTGCTTTCAAGTGTTTACCTGGTGAAAAGAGTGTTACTGAATATATATGCTGACATGACTGAAAATTTATCTTGAAATAATCTATAATTCTCTTGATCGCGTCAACATTTGCCCGTTTGAGAGATTATTTTATGGGTTTAAGGATTGGATATGGATGGTAATGATCTGGGGAATATTACTGAGATAATATAGTTAGCTGATTGTGGATAGATCAAATTAGAATCAAGTTTGAAAATGGGTCAGACTGGGATTCATCAGATTCTGAGCTGCATGTCAATTTTTAGTTGACGCCAAATATCGCCAGTGATTCAGATTGCACCACTTGAGACTGTTTTTGACTTGACAGCAGTGACATCTCTTTCTCTGTACCTCCAGCTTCAAACTTGATGATTAGGCAATGAATAGTGCATGGAAGATAATACTCAATGATGATGATGAGAAAAGGAAGAGAGCACTGCGAAAATTATACCAATGGGAAGAGAGAGACAAGGAAATCATGGAGACTATCCTCGGACATTTTCAACCAAAACACGAAAATGATCACGAAATGTCTGAACGAAAAACCTTCCAAAGAAATTATTATAATTTTTTACTTTATATAAAAAAAAAGAAGATGATGTTGAGCACTGAATCTGCAGAAATATGTTATATGGAAAGTGCTGAGAGTTATTAACAGAAACACATAAAAGGTGCAAAAGCCTTACCGGAGGAGCATATTCAGCATAACCATCCCAGCTACTAGCGTCTTCCCCTTAAACTTCATCCTTTTTATCCAGAAATATACTGAGAGCTTTTTGCATGACTTATCAGTCCCACGTATCAAACTCTGTCATCTATGTCTGTAACATCTCACACTATGGGGATGCAGAGATGCCTGTATGTCCACAGATCTCACACTTGGAGATGCAGAGAGCAGTGTTGACAACTGCAGGTGTAAATATCAATAATTTATTTGGAAAGGAAAAATGGGGAAACTCTTAATTTCCAATTTATGTGTCAAGTAATATGAAAAATCTACTCTAATTTCTAACAATTAGAAAGCTCTCTAAATGTACAACAGGTTCACTGTACAGCAATCTACAACTCCGCTTTAAAACACCTGACAAGGAAACGGACAACATTTAATTTTACCACCCCATTTTATCACATGTAGACATTATCATGACTTGTTTTTCACAAGTTTGACGTTACTGTAAAAACGCTTAAGGTCCTTGATAGCTTTTTCCTCAATCTGAATAGATCGAATTGAGGAGGTTGCATCAGCCTCTGGTTTGAACCACCGGTTTGGTTCACTTGAGCTTGATGGTGATGGCGAGCTCTGACCACTAGTCACCAAAAATCCAGCAGTTTTGGTTTTTGGACTGTGTGAAACAGTCTGCAGCTTTCCTTTCTACAAGACAAAAGACCAAAGCAGATTCAACATTGTTTCCACTCAAATGTTACTCATTAACAGAAATAAACAAGCAAAGCAAGTAAACACAAACTGCTTTCGGTGACCTGCAAAACCTTCGTTCATTAGTTGAAGCTGAGTAGAGAACCATTCTATTTTGTTACAAGTCATGATAAAGGACAAAAGCTGCAAGCACATCATTTTGACTAGTTAATCGACCTGACCCGTGAATTTTAGTAATGTTTACATCTTTAATATATACTTTGATCAGCCTTCTATTACTCTTTTAACAAAGCTGGAGTGTTGCACATTGCAGAATAATTACCAAGCTCGTTAGATTATAGGTAAGACCAAAGCAGTTAGTTTTTTTACTTGGACACTAGTTTTAGAGATAGAGAGAGAGAGCGCCATGTACCTGTTGCATTTGGATATCCTTGAGGGATGGCCGAGATAATGGAGGAGTTCCAGATGCAGTCCAAGGTGGTGTGCTTTTATCACCTTCAGCTACCTGAGTAGAGTGGCCGGATGCCACAAAGACTGGTTTGGAGAGTAAAAATGAACTTAAAGTGATCTTATTACCACACTTATCATCAACAAGCTCTCCTGAGTGACTTTTAGATTTTGCAAGTTCATTTCCCTTTTTCTTGCTTTGCTCATCCAGGATTTCACGTAAAGATGTAGACCCTTCTATAATCTTAGTCCGTCCCCATGCAGGACCTTCATTTTTAGGTGTTCGTGGTGGGGGAGGAGCAACTTGTTCTGGAATCTCATCAAGAGCTCCGCTCAAGAACATTGAAAGTCCTCCTTTCTTGCTCTTTTTCTTGGATGCTTTAGGTTTTGAGAACTCCAAACTTTCTTTCTTCTGGACAATGAAAGAGTTGTTAATTGATGAGTCTGCTCTGGCTTCTTCAACGGCAACCTCTACTTCCTATTGAAAACAAAATATCAAACGGTTGAAGAACACACAAGACTCAATCAAAAACAGCTCTTGAATGGCTTTTTTCCTTAGCCATATGCATTAACTTTGGAGTGAAAAAATGGCAATGTTCATCTTTCCACTCACAAAATAGTGTATCGCTGCCATATACAATTTTACAAATAAGTCAGACAATAGGAAAAATGTTTGGATGCAGCAAGTTGACTAACTTCATATGTTTCAACATAATCCAAATAATTAAATTTTACCTTCTTTGTTGTCGTATCCAATGGCTGTATATCCATGAAACCTTTAACTGGGGTCAGGGTTGTATCAGCTTCACTGTCACATGAAGTTACCTGTGCAGACCTCTGTTTGCTCATTCTCCTCTGCCTCACCTTTTTACTGTTTCTTCCATCCGCTGGTCCACTAGATGATCCTCTCACTGGTAGTGTCCCAACAGGGAATCCAAGATCAGCAAGTGAACTCTCTAGAACCGGCCTAGTTTGAAGTTTTGCAATCTGCTGGTCATCAAGAGATAGTCCACTAGACAACTTTAATTCAAGCATCTCAATTTGCTGCAACTTTTTCCGCAAAACCCGAATATGTTTGCAATGATCTTGATTTTCACTATTATTTGACAAATGAAAGCTATCTGATCTTTGTTTCACTTCTGTCTCTGATGGGTTCTTCGAATGCTTGGCACGCGTCATCAGAAACTCGCCATCACTATCATCCTCTTCACTATTTATCACTGCTGGTAATGTGGCAGTAGGTGTCGGGAGCCGCCGATGGCTCCATGGTTCCGACGACCTTAAATCCATCACCTTCTCAAGATTGGCAAGTATCTGAAGTGAGGTACTTGAGAATGAAGGTGATGCAACTGCAATGATGTAGTCAATGTTTCGAATTGCAATATCCTGCATGTGCATTGGAAAAATTATAAGCATGATAATCCTCGAGCGCTGAAAATGAACTGAGATTGGACACTTTAAAAGTAGGGAAAATACCTCACAGTACTTCTTCAAGTCATCAGCTCCCAATGAATCAGCAATTTCAAGGATTTGGATAGAGTTTCGCGGATCCACTATATACTCTGCTGCCACTTTTTCACAAAGGCTCTTCAAGCTTGGCTTGTGTCTGTCATTCAGGTCATCACTTTGCGCAAATGAAAAGACAGAACCAGCTTCTACACTTTCATTCATAAAATCATCATCTAACTCCGTCACTGTGTCTGTAGCCTGAAGCTTCTGAAGATTCCCAGTTTTACTAGGTGAATAAGATGGATGATAAAGGGAACTTATGGACAACAAATGTGTTTCCCCAACTGACACCGCAGTTGCCTTCTTTACACCATGTAACCGAGTTGCAACTGGTGGATTATCCTTACTTCTCTTACCATCCCACAAATAGATATCACCTGTGGTAGTAACTGCAGTAGCCCAATACTTCCCAGCAGAAATGCTTAAAAACTTTTTCTCACAAGTAGAATATAACTGCACAGCAAAAAGTATTGAAGGAAAGATCACATTTTCATCTAAACCCTGAATAAAAAGGAGCATAATCAGTGAAATATTGTCTACAACACCTGTCGGCATTTTAGATTTGGATCAGAAGAGATCCAGTAAAATGGTGCACCATCATCGGTGAGAGCCAAGCTATGCAACATTCCTGCTGCAACCTCACTGACATGAAGTTTTTCTGATCTATGAAATTTCACCAAGCTACTACCACTTTTCTTCATATTTCTGCTGACAATTACGCGTCTCGGGGTGACAAGCTTATGGCCCCAAGTGTATACCTACAACAAAAAAATTTGTACCATTACTACTACTCATACATCTTGAGAATATAGACAATTTCAACTTCTTGTTACCTCTCCTTCAGTTCCTAGTACAATAGTATGGTATTTAGCTGCAGCAACTTTCGCAAAAACTTTGCCCTTCAAGTACTCAACCACTCTAGGAGTGTAGTTTGATGCTGAGTTGGACGTTCCATACCCAAGCTGACCTTCCTTATTGCAACCCCAAGTGAAGACTTCACCAGATTCAGACACTGCAGCAGTGTGCTTGTTTGCAGCAGCAACAGCTACAATTTTTGATCGTATTGAGCTGACCCTTCGAGGAGTGGGTTGGGTATCCACCGAAGTATATCCGAGCTGACCCTCTGCACAATGAACCAAGACATAACTGTTCAATATGTCCTTACCATCTCCCTTTGAACATCATGTTTTTATGCAGTGTCTGTCCTCATATATCCTCGAGGACTTTTCTTGAGAGGATGATCATTGACATGTAAACATAAAATTGAAAGTGAAAGCACAGAAATTTCTGGGGTGATATCTGGAGTCATATACATCTAACAGTTGAGGCGTGCGCAAATTACCTCTATTGGATCCCCAAGTGAATACTTCCCCACCTTCAGTTGTTACAACAGTGTGATGTTTAGCCGCCGCAATTGCCTTAGCACGACGAGATCCAAGACCACATGTTACTTGTCGGGGAGTAATAACAGCAGCCTGACCACTACAAAAAAATTTGGTTGACATAAAATCGCGAAGCTGATAGGCAAAAACACAGAAAATAATTGTCAAAATCACAAGCAAGCATTTGACTTGAATCGCTGTGAAACAATGTTAACAATGCTTTTTACCACATTGAAGTCAATCAATGTAATATTCATAAAGTTAAATCTAATTCTGATTCCCTTTTATCGATTTAAGTAGAAAACTAGCAGTCTTCAGTATGTAACTTGATAGCATTATGAAAGAAACAGAAGAAAAATAAATAGTGACATTTGCTTACATGAATGGTCCATCACGCATAGTTTTAAAAATCCCTACCTGTGAATGTCAAACTCAGGATGTCCAAGACGACCACCTCTTCCAAATCCCCACGTATAGACTTCTCCACGGCCACTGACAGCAACACTATGGAACTTGGCAGCTGCCACTACTTTTATAACAGAATCATGAAGAGAATCAACTTTGCATGGGAGTTTTTGAATATGTGCATTTCCTGTTCCAAGTTGATAGTTTGTGCCACTCCCCCAACTGTATACTTCAGTGGCCGCTATACACAGACAATACAACAGTGCTCACACATCCCTATTTTATAGCCCTTGTTAAACATGAAGGGAGGCAAAATTAGCAGACATACCTGACTCATGATTATTACAAAAAGCTTGGAGAACTGGTCCAGAAATCAGATCTACTGGTGTCCGAAGTTTGGAATCCTCCAATGTAACTGAGGCACCAGACTGGAGAAGAACACTTGCTACAGCTAGATGACCAAAGTGAAGAGCCCTGTGAAGACTGCTCCATGCTGACTCACCGTCCTGACAAAGAAAGAAGTCTGCTTGTGAAAAATTCCAACAATAAGTAAAAACATAGCTCGTTTTCAAACCAATCCGTTTGCAGTGAGGATCACATGCAAAAAAAGGAGCCCCGCGAAAAAAAGGACTCAAGTAGAATGAACTAATGATAAACATGACGGTTAGTAGGACAAGACTAACACACCCTGGCATCAGGGTCCGCGCCCGCAGCAAGCAGGCTTCTTACAATGGGAATGTGGTTCCTCCAAATAGCAATGTGAAGAGGAGTGAGACCAAAAATATTCCTTGAATTGATGTTACCCCCATTTTTCTTCAGAAAAAGTAGTGCAGACTCCACATCCGACAATGATCCCTCACGTACAACAAGCCATAGATCTTTCTTGGTAGCAACTGGTGGATTTTTGCGAGATGATGTTTGTGAATTCAGCTTCTGGCTTTGAGATGAAGCTATCCCCTCCATAAGGTACTTATATTTTCCACAAAACAAATATCAATCCCAGAGCTGACTCCAACTAGAGCTGTATATAACAGTTGGTAAGGAGCCAGGTCCAGAGACACAAATTGAAATGCTGACTTTGGGCCGATAATTTTTTTTGGCCTGGCCCTCAACGTAATCAAGTTAATCTATTCCATCTTGCCCGTCTTAATTGATCAACTAAATAGAGACATCAGAATAACTAGCACATCTAAATTCTCAAATCCTTCATTAATTTTCCACTATCACAACCAGTTACTTTTTAAAATGATGAATCACTGATAGCAGCACCGCAACCGAGTTGGAAATGTTTTCACCACATCCAGAGGTATGAATAACTTTTGTTCTCCAACTGCAGGTAAACAAGGTAACAAACATAAGTTAGCATAGTTTTCCCAGACTGCAACTGATTTAGCATCAACCTTTTCATTAAGAGAAAAAAAGAAGTACAAGTTTCACCATTTGCTAAGAATCGTGTAATTGTTACTTGAATGAAGTATACTTGATGATGTAAAAACTGCAGATGGTGTGTCCCCTTATCACCAAGACCCAGTTACATGTAGCATACAATTTTATAAGTATATAAAGTTCTGCACTACCACAGCTGAAACATGTCAACTAAAAACAAATCCTGAAGTCCAATACCAGGTAGGCCCACATGAAACATAAAGGCAGTTTATCGGATCATAAAATCACCTAATTCCCTCAAATCAGCAAATCAAAACCACAAAAAGCCCTAACCCCCTTAAATTTCAATGCTGAAAAACATCATCACAACTCTAAATGGTGGCTGCCGAGCACATTCACAGCCCCAGTTCACCGATTCACACCGATCCAAGCATCATACAAGTCGTAAACCAGTAAAAAGTGCGGAATCAAGCAACCAAATCAATCAAGATGCAAAATTGAACAGAAAAAAAAAATCACCTGCGATGTGGCAGGAATCGGCAAGCAGCTTTCGGATTTGGTGATTATAAGGAACGAAAGGCGTGAGAACGAGCGGAATCTAATCTTGGAATATGCCGAAGAGCGCACGCAGCATCCACAGACCAAGCGGTTGTCGTAGACGAAAATGTTGAAGGTGGAGGGAGGGTAGTTTGGGGATTTTGGTGCTTACAAATATTTTCTCATTTATTTTTTTGGATCAGCCTAAAATCAAATTTAGAAAATAGCATTAAATAGAAAACGCATCTTCCAAATATTCGTTTAGTTTTGTTGTTGGTAGTCGCATTTAGTTGAATGGCCGTCGAAGATGTCTTTTCTTTAATGGTATTTTCAAAACTTGATTTTGAGTGGGTGACACTTTCAAAAAAAAAAATTTCTACTTATTTTAAATTAGTTAACATCATTTAATTTAATTAATAAATTTGGATTAAATATCACTTTTTGCACATGAAATTTATAATGCACCAGAGCAATATTTTACTTTTATTTTGTTGGGTATTTTGGAACTATATGACCATTTTACCCTTGTTCATTACTGGGACATAAAATTTGAAGAAAAAACTGAAACAATAGAATTGAAAATGCTTCTTTTTTCTTTAGCATTCTCATCAAACCAAATGCAACCTTAATTAGTATGGATGCTTCTTTTCACTCCCTCAATTGCCAAAGCCTATCAACATCCTACATCGACCCACTAACTAACTCATACTTCCACTTTCTTTGTGGCCTTGTCATTCCAATACTTCTTTTCAGAAAAGCTCCTTTTGTGGAATCACACTAATAGCCACACCATATCCCTCCTGCACCACATTATCAATTTGCTTCAGCCCCAAGTTAACTCATTTGACTTGACTTGTTTAGACACATGATTACTCAAAATCCATATCTGACAAAACATCAAAATTTCTTGCAATGCAAGTTTCTCCAACTATTTCTAAGAAGAAAAGGTCACATGCCATTCTTTCCGACTATCCAAAGTTGGCCAATTGGGTCATAAAGTTTCATAGATGGAGTCTTTGAAATTTGTATGTCTGTCTCACTGTGACTGTTCCAGTTAACTGTGTTAGCTGTTTCAAAATACTCATACAGATAGTGTTTCGATAGTTGTTAGTAACAGCACAAACGATACGATGAAATGTAAAGGACATATGATCACCCTGTTCAGCTCCACGAGCCTATTCAGGGGTTTCTCTAACCCTTGGTGGAAAGTACAATCGATCTTACGTAACACGACTCCCTCTGCTACCGCTATGTAGTTGCACCACCGTGAGTGATCCCTCTCATGTCCACCTCGATCTGCCTCCCACAAATCGTACGTTCTCCTCCCGAGAACTCCGAGTTGCTTCTCACCCAGTCTGTTCAAACAGCAATCAGAGCAGCCTGTGATCAACTGATAATGAGTTCAAATTCCGACCGATCTCCAATAATAATTGAGCTCCTTCTAAGCGTTTCTTCTCCCACTAATTTGCTGGTCCAGTTGTGTTCAACTTGCCTACCGTCGACTCCTCGCGAATCAGATTCTTGCTTACTTTAGGCATCGAATGATTATCTTTAAATTGTAGATAATCATCCCTTCCTAAAATATCTTATTTTTTCGTTGATAGATCCCCGATATCTTAGATTTAGATACTCATCCAAACCTAGCCGCCTCGAGTCTCCTTGACGTCATTTTAAAAAAACCGAACAACACAATCATTGCTGAGTGACTGTTTCTAAAAATAGATTGCACACGGCTCTGTTCACAAGCTAACTCTGGTTCACCCTCTGATTCAAGCTTGAACTTCCTTACTTTTGTGAATTTTGTTAGTCTATTTTGACACTCCTATTACATCTTACAGACAAATAACTGATACAGACTCCGTTTGTCAAAACATACCACACACATCCATAAGACTTAATGGTCCTCGTACTCTTTAGTGACTTGTGATTCAAATGCAATTACCACATCAAGTTCTTCATTTGTGGCTACATATATTCATCAATGCCACTCACAATGGTATCTTGTGATCTCATTCATTACTCAATCGGTTTGATGACCAATCCTTCACCGGTCAACGGCCTTGCCCGGGCATGCCAAGAGATCCACGACTCGCAAGATCGTACATACTATTTAGTCCACTTCCTTCCAACCCAACCGCTGACTGGACGGCTAGCCATTATTCAGACCTACAGGCAAATGTATGGTGAGGACCTGATCTCCCACCTGGCAACCCAGTCCGAGGTCTCTGAGGATCTTAGCTATGGTCTTGCACTATGGTCTAGTGACCCACACGTGCGAGATGGTATTGTCGCTTGGCAGAGTTTAAGGAGTGGGATGGACTATGGAGCTAATTATAAGGCGCTGGTTGAGATTTTTGTAGGCAGGAAGTCCAGCCATGTCTTGATGATAAAGCAAGCTTATGCGTCGAGGTTTGGGAGGAACTTGGAGCAGGATATTGTCAACATTGATCCTCCAAGTCCACTCCAAAAGGTAATCAAATTCAAGCATTAGGTACCAAATTTCGAGGCTATATAAATTCATCATTCAGCAAAGGTGGTTTTTGAGCAGATACTCATGGCGTTGGCTGCGTCCCACAAGGCGCACCACGAGGACACGAGCCTGCACATAGCCAAATGTGATGCTAAGAGGCTGTTTGAAACTGGAGGGTCAGTTGAAGAAGCTACTGTGCTTGAGATGTTTTGCAAGAGAAGCATCCCACAGCTGAAACTCACATTTTCTAGCTATAGACAAATCTATGGAAATCAGTACACAAAGGTAAACACTCATACTGATATTTGAATTTGTTCTAGTAGTGGCAAAGGCTTTTGATACATCTCGGCTTACTTTTGTCAGAATCTTATGAAGAAAAATTCAGGAGAATTCGAACATGCTTTGAAGATGGTCATAGATTGCATGTGTAACGCGCCAAGGTACTACGCCAAGGTTAGTAAAATTCTACCGAATTTGATTCCTTTTAATTTAAAAACACAGAGTTCCTGATGAGTCAGCTTTTTCATTTTACAAAAATGTTGGATACGCAGTTGTTGCAGGCAAGCATTGAAGGATCCAGCCTGGACAAAAATACTGTCGCACGCGTTGTGGTGGGCAGGTCTGAGATAGACTTGGGAGAGGTTCAAAGGGTGTATGCTGAGAAGTATGGACTCGCATTGCTTGATTCCATTTCGAGGAGGATTCCTTGCGGAGATTTTAGAGACTTCATGGTTGCATTGGTATCTAGGACAAATGTTAGTGTCTGAAAAATCAAGAGACAATTTGTTCTCAAGGAAATTTGTTTCCAAATCTTCACACACAGCTCATGGAAGATTTATAATCATAGAGAACTTGTAGGCAAGTCAAAGCAGTGGTATGGTTATATATTTCATCGTCTGTGTAGAGAAATCTGAATAAAATTGGTTGCAGTGCTCATATGCAAGGAATCAACTCAATTTGGGGCAAAGAAGTTTATAGCCTTAAGAAACCAAAAGGAGGGCAAAAAGGATTGATTCTTGTCTTTTTTTGAGGTAACTTTGAGCAAGATTTTTTTGAACAAGTATAAAAGCTGACCAATAAAGATCAATAGTGCATCTTCTTTGCAACTTTGGTTTCATTTATTAGCGAAAGGCGGACTACGATGGAACAGAACTCAACTTACGATGATTTCGAGCCTTACTGCAAATGGGAAAGATATGAAGGTCAAGATGTTCTCATTGTGCACGTCCCGGGTATGCAGTTTTAGAGTCACCTGTCGCGATTGTTGATGCACATTTGACGTACTAGTTGTTATCTGATGCTTACAGATTTCAAAAGGAATGAACTCAAAATCCAAATCAATAAGTATGGCTTGCTGACAGTATCAGGGGAATGCCAGTACGCCAAAGGCGTATTCAGAATAAGTCGATTTAGCAAAAGGATCAGGATCTCTAGTGAGTATTACGACGAGGATAAAATCCATGCCAAATTCATCTCAGGAATTCTCTGCATAACTATGCCCCGGAAAGTAGGAAACTGCAGAACTAATGACAAAGTTGATCGTACTCAAAATGTCCAAACAAAAGGAAATGTTAGTAAGACTGATGACATAAGCAACATGCCACCCCTGGAAGATGTAGATGAAGTCTGGGACGCCAGGAAGAAGCAGGACCGGAAAAATGCGGCTAAGACCGTGCGCAAGGAAATAAGTTACGGATTTGGGTTGATCACAGATTTGATTTCAGATAAACAAAAAGGCAAGAAGGTGGCTGTGGTGGCATCAGCTGTGGCTGTATCGAGTCTGGGAGCTTATGTTGTTTACAAGTTCTGGTCTGGCTCACAGAAAACTTAAGAAGCTACGCTACAATTTGTTGGAACACTTTGCGTATATGTCTTTCACAGATACTCATTAACAGTGCTGGAAATTTAAAATAAATTTGCTATTAAAGGTAAAACTTGGAGCTATTAAAGCAAGAAAGAACATTGCAGCCCCACTATCCCAAACATAAATCTGTTGGAGCTGGATGGGGCAGGTGATGAAGCAAATGAAAACTGATCACCCACAACATCAATGGCAAGCTTCTGCTTGTCTAAAGCCACCAGTAACTGGCAGCGCCTGGTTGATTGGGGGGAGAGTGCAAGTCTGGTACTCATGCTGCTTCACCGTGAGGACGTTGTGGAGTTCAGCAATGTTATTGAATACTGCAAAAGCATGAAAACAAAAATGGTTTCTAAGTGAAAGGTGATAAAAAATTAATAGTACAAACCAAGCTCGTCGCCAACTTGGGTATATAGTCCCACCATGACCATCTCCAACTATCCGCTCTGTTGCCCGAACAAGACATGGGAAGATTATACAGGCGAAAAGGGCAAGGCCGGATGGAAGATCTTCATTTCTTCCATAGACGATGCAGAATGGCAACAAGGCATTATTAGCTGGATGGAAGATCATACCTATGTTTATGGCATTCTCTAGTAAAGATTCTGACCTCAACAACTGAGGTTCAGAATACATGAACTGCAATGCACCTTTGTCTCATGAGCTTAGAGACATTACTAATGGGACAAGAATGGAACATCAAGAGTACAAATACTAAACAAGAAAGACTTGCTCAGAAACCAAAATATGATTTTCATTCATTTCTAGTTCAAGAGTACAACACATCAACGCCTCCAGAGCAAATTATTTAATAAAATTTAAGAGGTTTGGATAAAATTGGTGGATCTCCCTGTGATATTTCACTTGGCACTGGAGAGCTCCTTGCGGAGAAGTTTGGCAGCCTCGACCATGTTGCTTAGAGCTGGTTTCACTTCTGGGTACTTGCGGGTTTTGAGTCCACAATCTGGGTTCACCCAGAGGATGTTGGTCTCCAACACGGCAAGCATCTTGTTGATTCTGTCAGCGATTTCTTCTGTTGATGGGATTCTTGGAGAGTGGATGTCGTATACACCAGGACCAATTCCAGCACCATACTTGACCCCCTCACGGAAGACTGACAACAGCTTCTCATCGGACCGCGAGTTCTCAATGGTGATCACA
The DNA here is from genome assembly GCA_963678935.1 of Umbilicus rupestris. Lineage (NCBI taxonomy): Eukaryota > Viridiplantae > Streptophyta > Magnoliopsida > Saxifragales > Crassulaceae > Umbilicus > Umbilicus rupestris. The sequence goes on from OY787605.1 coordinate 4,349,466, forward strand.
TCTGCATCCATGTCGATGATGGAGTGGATGATGTCGTTGAAATTGGAGTAGCACATGTGGGTGTGGATCTGTAAGCAAAGAGGATCAGAAATAATGAATGGGAAAGAGTAGGCGAGTGCAAGTCAGACAGATACCTGAGTAGTGTCCTGAACACCACAGTTGGTGATTCTGAAAGAGTGAACAGCCCAGTCCAAGTAGAAAGCTTCCTCAGACTTCCTTAAGGGCAACCCTTCTCTCAAAGCAGCCTCATCAATCTGGATGACGGTAACTCCAGCCTTCTCAAGATCTTCAACTTCATCCTTGATAGCCAATGCAATTTGGTAGCAGGTTTCAGATCTGGTCATTCATACACATACTTTACTTTCAGAAAGGAAAACAGTTCAAGTCTCCTCCGTTAGATAGGAATTCTGTACCTGGGCTGGTCATTTCGAACAAAAGACCAATTGAGAATGGTGACAGGGCCAGTAAGCATTCCCTTCATTGGGCGGGAAGTCAGACTCTGAGCGAAGGACGACCAGAAGACTGTCATAGGCTTTGGCCTGCTAACATCACCATAGATGATTGGGGGCTTCACGCAACGAGATCCATAAGATTGCACCCATCCATTGACAGTGAAGGCGAAGCCAGACAATTGCTCTCCAAAGTACTCAACCATGTCATTTCTCTGTATTAGAGAGAAAAAAGAAGAAGAAGATGATGAATATGGAGTGGTACGTTGCAATATTTAACCAGGTACACCATTGATTTCCCTGAGCGAAAAAATTAATCAAGGTATTGCTAACCTCAGGCTCTCCATGAACTAGAACATCAATATCAAGTTCTTCTTGAAGCTTAACAACTTTGTTGATTTCTTCCTTGATAGCTGCAACGTACTCTTCCTCAGAGATCCTACAAATAATCCAACCATTTAAAAATCAATTCAAGTTTAAAAATATATTAAAAAAAAGACGGCATAACAAATATTAAACAATGCACAAACTTCTTAGCCTTGTATTCACGGCGAACTCTTCTGAGCTCGATGGTCTGAGGGAAGGAACCAATGGTGGTTGTTGGCAAGATGGGAAGATTGAGTTTCTTCTGCTGGGAATCTAGCCGGGAGCTCACATTCGTAGCACGACGATGATCAGAACCCTTCAGAGCAGCAGCCTGTATAGAGACATAATGGCGAACATTATTAATCAATTGGACTTGACATAATCACTAGTTACAAAATGAATGGCGCAAAACTAGTGAGACACTTACAGCCTTCTGAACAGCTTCATTAGTCACTCTTGGAGATGACTTTCTTGAAGCCTGAGCTGCCGCACTGGCAGAGAAAAATTCCTGAAAAGAAAGATGTTACCATTGAGTGATAAAAGCACACTATAAATAATCAATCTGCTCAAAAGGCAGTGAAAAACAGAAGGAAATGGCATATAGGTAGGACTAGGATACCTCATCCTTTTGGCCTGCTAGCGCCTTTGCCAAGGCATTAACTTCAACAAGTTTCTGGGCAGCAAATGCGAGCCATGATTTGATTTCTGAATCGAGCTTGGTTTCATTTACAAGATCAACAGCGGTGTGGAGAAGTGAGCAGGAGGTTGAAACCACAAGTTGGTCTATATATCAATGAGAACATATAAGTGTTCATATGCTGACAAATTGATGTCAAGCAATTTTACCTCGTTTACGGGACTGTAAAAAGGGTACCTTTTCCCACAATCCCCTCAAGAACCTGTAGGGTTTCAAGGGATGCGGTGACATCATTGGCCCAAATGTTCCTTCCATCAACAACTCCAGCAAAGAGGTATTTGTCTGAGGGGAAACCACCCTTGATTGAATCAAGATTCTTAGCACCACGAACCAAATCAAATCCAATAGCAGTAACACCCTTCAAGGAGGTGAGAGTTTTGTATGCCTCAGCTGGAACATCAGCAAAGTACGTCTCAATGAGGACATTCAATCCAGAGAGAGATGATTCAAGCTCAGCATACGCTTCGGAAAAGGCTGCCAACTGAAGAGCATCAAGGTCCTTTACAAGTGTGGGCTCATCAAATTGAATCCAAGTGGCACCAGCTGCCTTCAATTCACCAATCACTTCCCTGAAGAAGCAGAGTAGACTTATTAGATTAGCGGACACGCTTACATATAGGAAACAGTCACTTTCCGATATAAGATAAAAATATTACTTATAGATAGGGAGAATCTTTGCGAGAAGGGTAAGAAGGGGGAAGTTCTTCTCAACACCCTTGGCCGGCTTAGATAGCAACAAGTAGGATACAGGGCCAACAAGAACTGGAACTGTGTCTATTCCAAGCTGCTTTACAGGAAATGAGATGAATTCAGACTCTGAAAAAAATCTCAAAATTTATCTTAATCAACAAGGACAACATTAAGGCAATTGCTAACTATAAATAAGATGCAACGATTGCTAATGCAATTTTTAAATTTTTACAGTACATTCGCCCATCATTCTATCCATACTGATTATAATATGCTATATTCTCTGTAGACTGCTTACAATTTAATTATCCATGCAACCTCTAAAAAACATGCATAGATAGAGGCAAAATGCGCAGCATTTATGTAATTTACTGGCAACACTATATACACTTGTTCAAAATTCTAGACACATATCATGAGTTTTTTGGACACCAAAAGAATAAAAACATACCTCTTTGGCTTCCTTGTACTCATTCACAGCCTTGTGGGATGCATAAGAGAATTTGACATCTGGGCCCAATTCAGGAACAATGAAGTGGCTGCAGTAACGCATTAAATCATTACTACTTTGTCTAGACATTATTGCAGGCGTCACATGAATTTGAAATGTAAAAAAAGACTCAACTTACTAGTTGGTGTCGAACCACTTGGTCATTTCCATGGCAGGAACTGAGGCATTACCTCTAGCCATGGAGAAGAATGTATCAAACCCAATCTCACCACCATTCCAGTTGTACCTAGCAGGGACAGCTCCAAGCATTGCCGTGGTATCAAGCACCTGGTCATAGAACGAGAAGGTGTTGCTAGGTATGAACTTGATTCCAGCAGCCTGCATCTGCTTCCAGATGGACGACCTGAGATCAGCAGCCACCTTCTGCAAGTCAGCAGCGCTGCTTTTACCGTCCCAGAATGACTCCAGGGCGAACTTGAGCTCTCTCTTGGGTCCCATACGCGGGTATCCAACTATGTGTGACGCCATTGTTCGACTGCATCAGACAAGAAGCATAACAAATGAGCTAGTGAACCAAGTCATAAGAATTCGATTTTCAAACCACATCTGTTTCATCAACTCAACCACGTCCAAATTGCCAAACACACAGCACTAATTGAGATCCATAGCTTTGTCAAAGAACAAACCAGATCCAAATCTGCACCGCCGACACCTCAACTTGTACAAAATTACCAAATGAACCAGGGGAGCGTACCAGGTGGATGAGAGAGTGAGAGCGGTTTCTGGCTTCTGCTGCTGCTTAGAGTGGTTTCTGAGCAGGAGATGTAGGAGTATTTATGGGGGGCGAGGTGAGAGAGTGTTGTGTTGTCTGTTCGTCTTCCGTCTCCTCCAGATCTGAGTGTAGACGCGAACACGCAAATTTGGGTGGTAGGGATTGGCTGCCTCTCTTCTACTTGTCCAATTGTCATTGGTGGTACCCACTAACAAATTCAATGTAAATTTCAAAAACTACCTTAAATACACATATTATATATAATCACGGAGCCAGCCGGGTTACTTGGGTTGTAGCTCATAAGGGTATATGCACCGACCAGACGCTAAATTAGCAGGTGCTGAAAGGATTTTCAGCCTTAGAAAATTTAAGACTGAAAATCCAAAATCTTCTCAGCACCTCCCAGCAGTTGCTAGTTTAGTAGCTGCTGGGTGCATATGCTCTAAATAGCTTTGCCTCGAAAAAATAATAGTATCATCGTATCTACTCTCATGTCAAAATACTTTCTATAAGCACAACCTAATTTATGGATATGAAACAATGTTTTTTAATAAAATCGGCCATATCTTCTTTTATCGAACATGAGATATCATTTATTTTAAAAACAACATATTATGTTCAAAATATCGACATTGGAATTAATGTTGGTGTTGGCTTTGATTTTATTTTATTTTCCTATTGGAATGAACATTTTTTTATCCGTAAGTTGGTGAGATGAGATATGGTGAAAGCGCGCGCTTTATACTAGGATTACATACACTCGTAGGCGTTCATTTTAGGTGTTTATTTATATCACTATGAAGTAGAACTTACATATGACTGAAGTAAATGCAGAAATTCATGTCATTGTCGGGGACACAAAAGCAGCAGATGTGAACTCAAAAAAGGTTGTGTCGGTGGATCTCATCTATTCGCTGCCACTACTTTTCAAAATAGATCATATCAGATTGATTCTAAATGCATGAAAGCCAAATATATAACAAGATCACATACTCACTCAAATGAGATTCTACAACCAAGCAAAAAAATATCATGCAATGATAATACTACGCCATTGTTATATGTTTGTATTTTACGGGAAGTGTTGAGTTGATATTCTAGTCTTGTGTTTAGTGGCGGATCCAGGGGGTCCTCGGCTCCCTTTAAAATTTGATTAAAAAAATATTTTTTATTTAAATATTTTTTAATTTTTTATTAAATATTAATAAATTTGTATTAAATACTAATTAAATATTAATAAATACGGTATTTTTTTTGTGACCCTCCTGTCCAAGCTCTGGATCCGCCACTGCTTGTGCTATGACCTTTACTATATAGTTACCTAGGTTAGGATCTGAGATTAATAGGTTTATGTCAGGATTGTATGTTACCACGAATTTGTTACTTAGGCGTCACTCGCGGGATTGGTCAGAGCCCAATTCCTCTTCTAGCTTTGGCTCATTTTATTAAATTTTCATTGTCTAATTATTTAAATTAAGTAGAAGCCCAAAAAGAAGATGATCCGAGAAGAAGAAGTCAAATCCATGAAGAAGATTATTCTAGAAAAGTATGGAGAAGTGTGGAGAAAATGAGAGAGTAGAGAATTGAGTAGAATTTTCTAGAAAGGCTAATTATAACCATTGGATCAAAATGATCCAAACTCTCCATTTGGGAGGAGCTCTAGTATAAATAGGTCTTAAGAGTGTTAGACACTTGAGTAGAATAAGAGTGAGTAAGATTGAGGTTGACTGATTCTTACTTGAGTGAGTTTATCCTTTTGTATTCTTGTGTGAGGGATTTTGTACGCTTGGATACTCAACACATTCTGCTGTGTGGCTCGATTTAAATGCCCTTTGCATGCGAATTGGCGCTCGACATACATAGTTGAGTTGTAGCTTCTCAAGTTGGCTTCGCAATTTCATGTATCTCATTTCCATCGGACAAGTCTCGAGTGCGTAGCGAGTGCTTGAATCGTGACCGGACTCACTAGGTAAAATTCACTCAAAATTCCTGTCAAGTTTACAACAATCTGGGGGAGTGCATACTGCATGGTTCCAGATCAAAGAACAACTGCTATTTGGTCCTCCCTAGGACAGACAAACTCCTCCAGTGAGAACCTTGGCCAGAAGCTCCCTATTCACACTAGATGGCTACCTAACATCACTGTCTATTCCTAGAAAGGTATCAATCTTCTCAGGGGTAATTACTACCTTCTTACCCCGTACCCAACTCGTCCCATACGAACCTCCTTCTTCAACACCAAACTTCTCTTCCATATTGACAATAAACTCCCTAACTAATGAAATATTGTATCTGTAAGGGTAAGTCAGGGACCTTAGCAGATTTACCTCAGTTAGGATCTGGATGATTGCTGCAGACTTGTATTTATCCAGGTCCAATCTCTTCTTTGGAACAATATGCATCCCCTTCACTGGACTCCTCCTTTTCTTTGTTGCTTGAGTCAGGGATGATGACTGGAGCTTTCCCTATGTTAGCTGATGAAGGAAGAGGTGTTGCAGCAGCTTCTTGTTCTGGGAGTTTAGCTTCTACCTCCTCACCCTTTCCTTCTGTGCCGGGGGTCTTGACCAGGGTTCTGCAGGGCTTTTCAACTTTTTCAGCAGCTGCAGCCACTTCTGTAGCTTGTTCTTCCCTTGAGCCTTCTTCATGAACGACCTCTTTGAACACCGCTGCTGAGCTGGTCTCAGGCTTCCTATCACGGGCCAGCCTTCTTTTCTTCTTCGAGGATTCTTCTTGAGGAGGAGGAACATTCTACGACACGGGGAGAGGCGCTGGCTCCCAGACCACCAAGTCCAGCCGTTGAGCAGTAGCTTCACTCTGTGGCTTACGCTGCTTTTCGGTTCTATCTTGACGAGCTTCTGTCTGGTTCCTCTTCAGACTGCGAGTTTTCACCATTGTTGGGGGTTTGCAGAAGAACGATTAGGGGAGAGGATTGATCAGCAATTGATTTTGGGGAGAAGCTTCAAACGATTGTGCCCCAGAATTTCATTTACCAGCTGTTTTTCTCTTCCTTTTAATGCACGTGCTCAGCATGTGACTTTCTCTATTTTAAGGAACCAAACGATTTGAACAAGCTTTTCAGGGCCAGGTTTCCTAGCCATTAGGGGCTGGTTCCTTTATTCACTCGAGCTATCTTCTTTGAGGGGAGAATCCTCGTGGGGCTCAGATGATTGTCTTTTCACCCATACTTGGGTTGGTTTCCGTTTCCACTGCTTCTGACATTCATATCTCCTGTCTTTCTGCTTTTCATATTTAGGTCTACACACTTGCGTTTTCCGTGTCTCCCTTTTGATTGTACCATTCCAGTTCGCCGGTTCATCCACTTTTGTGACTCTCCATTGAGGTTCTGACCATTGATGAATATTCACTAGTTTAGCCGAGCTGAAGAGTTTATCACAACGTGTGTTGGTCTTTGGTTTCCTCCCCTTCTTTCCAACTTTGGTAGCTTTTCGGGAAGTCTGCTGTTTCTTCAGACTCGAAAGTTTCCTTTGACTCCATTTCTCTTGACCCCAGGTATGCGTGCGTAGCCACCTTCGATTCAGAGACTCTCATTTTGCCATTGAGGGATGATACAGTGGTTACTGTAGCAGCCTCTCGTTCAGATATCTGACTTTGTCCTCTTCTGCAGGATTTGGGCAAGAAATCAATTTCTCATTGTTATCGATCAGTGTATCAGAGGATTTTACAAAGACTGTTCCTTCAGTACTTTCTTCACCGGTATATCCAAGCCCCATTCTTCCTCTTCCAAATCTTTGATATGAGAGAATTTCATTCAGAATGTTTTTCTGAGTTTCGACTGCCTTTACTGATGCTACAGGGGCACTGGTATCAGTCCTTTTGCTACCTGAAACTCCTCTCTTTAGCAAGATGACTTGTCTACTGGGTGAAGATGTTTTCTTAAGTAACTCTTCCTGCTCTTCTTCAAGTTGATTGATTCTATCACTCAATGTTCGATTCACTTGCAGAGCTTCCTCGCACTGTTTTAGAATATCTCCCAGTTTATCTATCAGTTTGTCGGTTGAGTCATCCTCGTCTTCACTATCTGACACCTCAATCCCATAGTAGAGTTCATTCTTTAATAACTCTTTGCAATCATAATCGGACATACTAGTTAGCACAATAAAGTTTTCTTCTTCACTTTCCTCAGAGTCACTCCACTTCGCAGTCAGAGATTGGTTATCCTTTTTCTAAGAGTTTTTGAGGGGTTTGCTCGGTCAGTCAGCCTCAAGGTGTCCATATCCTTCACAGTTCCAGCAATGAACCCCTTTTCTCTTTTCTTTCTTCTCATCTTCATTTTGAGCAGGCTCCTTTCCCCGCCTCTGATTTCCTTCACCCCTTCTGAGTTGCCTTCGAGAGGATGAGCCTCACCCATATTTTGTTTCCATATTCTTCAAGAGCTTCCCGAGATTTTTAACTAGCAAACTCAGTTGATCATCAAGTACAGATTTCTTTTCTTCTGTTTCAGCTTTCAGTCCTACATTCTTGTCTTTAGGGGTGGGCTCTGCAAGTCTTGATCACTCTCCGCTTCAATCACCTCAGCTCTGTGCTCACGCTCTGCTCGTGGTGATGATCGAAGAACGGCTCACTCACAATCACCCTTCGTAGTATTCTGTGTACGCTCTAGTGTTTGCACTCTTGTCTTCGATCAATCAGGACGCTCTGCTCAGCCTCCTTTAAGTACTCGCCCGGCCTTGCACAGGTTACCACTTTTTGGAAGTTCCCTAAAGCAACATAATCTCCTAGTTTATAGGAGATTATATTTGATTTCGCAAATCACATCTCCCACAAATAAATCTTTGCCTGGGCATGAGAATCTTCTCTGGGATATTCTTCATTAAATATTTAGAAACTCCAGGTAGAACACTGCTCTTCAATACGGTCCGTTGAACGAAAACTTCGAATGGGCGCTGAACTTCTGCTACAGCTCCGTGCTCCAGGAACTGCTATAGCAGAAGCTTGTTCTCGTGAGGTGGTTTTGTCAAAGGCTGCCACATAGCATCATCACATTCTTATAGCAGCGGTCATCTTTTTTTCAGGAAGAAGGGGCATCGCTTCTTTGATGCCAGTACGCATCATGATTACAAAGTTTAGTCTTTATACGATTAAAGAGAGTACTGCTCATACGATACCTTCGACGAAAATCTCCTTCTGGGAAAATTGGCCGCTCAATGAAGTAATCTTCTAGCAGATTCTGCCCCCTTGGCCCCCGTTGTCTGGGTCGATTTGGTTGTCGACGAGGTCTCGCCTCTTCCTCTTAAACACGAAATGTCGCTACGGCTACCGCATCCATAACAAAGGAATAGTAAGAAAAATTCCCTAAAATTCAAAAAAATAAATGTTTTAGAAAATTAATTTTATTCTGTGAATAGTAAGAAAAATTCTCACGGAGAATATCGTGGGTGCGTAAATTGTGTAAAATGCTGTTACTGTTTGATGAATAGTAATAGAAATTGCTTCGATAGAACTTTCTCCTTGAGAAAACGGGTGCGGATGCTCTAATAGAGTCCACGTTCCCATCTAGAGGCCATTTCGACCGTGGTCAGTCGCTTAATAGGTAGTCGGGTGGGTGTGTTTTGGGGGTGAGAAGGAGAAGGGGTATTTTGTGGTGGCGGTTTATAGGTGGGTGGGTTTCGAAATCATGGGATTCGATTGGCGTCAATCTTGGAGGCAGCTAATTTGGAAAGACTGATGGCCTCACACACTGAGGTTGGTCTGTGAATGAACATATAACATCAAGTCATTAGCATCACAATATTGAAGAAATAATGCGAAGCATATACATCAAAACCTCATAGAATTGAACATCATCTCATAAAATCAGCATCTTCATCGTAGCATATAATCGCAACATATAATCTCATAAACCAGGATCATCGTAGCATATAATACTAAAAAAATGTGCTCTAACTACCACTAGTGCATGCTAATAAGGGTAAACGTGCTGACACAACATACTAACTTCCCACCTCACAATTGAACAGCAACCGTGTCCTCACGGTACAATTGAATCCAACATACAATTATCCACTTTGGACTTTACCCATGATGCACGAAATTGTAAATGTACCTGAATCCTTACATTTTTCCTCAGATTCACCTGCTCAGGTTTCAGTCCTTCTCTTCGGTTAGTGCATAATTCCTTAAGGAACTTATCATATTTCGGGATCCGCTTTATCGCGTCAAGGAGTGGGATTGTGATCTGGACCTTGCTAAACAACTCCAATAAATTTTGATCCACTGCTGGATTCTTCATAAGAAATGGAAATGGGGGGTAAGAACAAATTTTTTCGAAAGATTCCGCGGAAGGCTCAGAATTATCTCTTCTGTCTTCAGCTTCCACGGTGCTCGCTGGACTGATGTTCAGATTTCTGCTCGTCTGCTCCCCTTCAAGATTGCCACTTATCAAAGTCAATGCACTAACATTTTGATGGAGCGTATTTCTACGATCCATCGAGTTGTTTAGTTGCATTTTGCGTGTGATAGATTACTACTTTGTAGTGTTTAGCATCGCATATGTATCAAGACCGCTTTGGAGCTTTATTTGCCTATTTGGAGCATTCTAGGCCTCACTCAATCATTCGGGAAAACAAGGAGCAAAGACTTGATCGCGAGAGCATCGATAGAGCCAAAATGCCAACAACGCTCGTACTGGTCGTATGAGTCGTACTGATAAGAGCGATACAGACGAGCCATGAGATCCTTGGACCAGCTGAGGTCGTAGCAGTCGTACTGATCGTGTTGGTCGTACTGGTCGCAAAAGCGGACATGCCAAAATCCCAAGGCCCACATCCAGCAATCTAGGATTTGCATTGATTTAAATTGAGAATTCTGAGAGGGAACTCAACACAAGTCAAAGACATAAGTCATAGAATTAGAGGGCGAAGTCAGAAGCGCTAAGTCAGTGCACCGTGAACAGTGATCGACGATTAGTGCGTGGAAGTTTTTATATTCTCTAAACTCAGTTTTCATTATTGTTAGATGGATTGTTAGTAGCTAAACCCTAACTCAGTTTAGGGATTTGCATTGCAACATTTCGTTTGAGATTTATGTTTCATAATTCGATTTAGTGGATTACTGTTCTTCGTATGAATTGCATGCTTTGATCATCAAGTTACCATAGCCTAGCGGTGAAGCTGGATTGAACTGCTCTACTAGCTAAGCTTAGCGGTAGAACTAAATTGGTATTTTTAGTCAAGTAATCGTTAACATATTCGAGAACTTAGTAGTTTTTACTAGTCGATGCATGTTCGATCGATGATTACCAGTTGCAATGCATATCCCTGAGATTCTTTCTGAATTTGGCAAACATCATTCTTTCGAAGAAAAACCCACATTGATTATTAGCAGAACTCTAGGACTATTTGCTCTCTTTGGGTTTGACCCTACTTACCGCTTGCTAGTATATTAGGTCATTTTAAATTCAAATTTGGCGCACACAACGATGTGCCATCAAATTTCCTTTTGGGTTTGGAATTATCTGCGAGGTCAACTTTCCTTTATCATTCTCGAGCTCGGGCACGGTGGCTACCAATTGAAACATATGTTTTGAACACTTGTCTAATGCACCATCAGTCTTTACTTGATTATTCTACACACTCATCGCTAACTCCTTAACCACTTCTTCTAATGATTTGCTTGAGTTTCCATTACTCTGGCTAGCTTGATTGTAATTTGGCCTCCGCTGATGCTGACCATTAGCATTACCGTTGTACCTCTTCTATTTCTGAAATGGAGGGCGGTACGGCTGCCCTTGTTGCTGCTGGTTCTGCCCTTGGTTATTCTGGAATCCTCCTTCGTTTCTCCAACTGAAACCATTCGCAGCAAGTCCAAATTGTTTTGGAATCCACCCATGGCATTTACGTAGACTGTCTCATCCTCGTGAAGGGTAGGGCACTCATCTATTTTGTGGATTGCAGGACCACAAAATTCACAAGGCTTGACTCTACTGACCTGCCCAACCATAATCTTCGGCATCATTTCTGCTGGTGTCATCCCTTCGACTAGTCTCTTCCCTGAACCGGGCACTTTCAGCGGACTTGTTGATCAACTCTCGCACCTCAGCCGGTGCCAAGTTCAACACTATGCCACCAGGTGCGGCATCCAATAACGTACGCTCGAGAGGTCTCAATCCATCGAATAAATACTCCACCAACATCTTTTCCGCAACACCCAAGTTACAACAACTTTGTTCTAATGTGTTGTCTCATGGTATACAACTCTCTCCTCACTTGGGCAGCCTTCGCAGAAGGGTAATATTTATCAAGGAACTTCCTCTGCATCTGATCCCAAGTACGAATGCTACCTGAAGGAAAAGATAGAAACCAAGTTTTTGCAAGGTCAGTTAAACTCAGTGGAAAGACTTCTAATTTGAATCTTTCTTCTGGGGCGGCATATGGCCTTAATGTTTGACAAATGCCATTGAACTCCTGCAGATGTCTGGCTGCTACCTCGTCTAGCAGCCCTCCAAATTTTGGAAGATGGTGAACCACTGCAGTCTTCACCTCAAAATCATCTTCCTCTGGGTTAGTGTTTATGCACCACAGCTGATTGTGAAAAGTTGGAGCTGAGAGCTCCCTCATCGTGGGCTGCCTATTCTGTTCTTTCACCTCTACCGTTGTGTCCTCCCTGAAATTACATCCTTTAACGAGCTGCTATTTGTCTTTGATTGAACACTCGTCAATCAAAGACAAAGAGCAGAATGGTGGTATTTATTTGTTCATCTAATCATTTTCATGGTTCCGGCGGCCATCGCCATTGAATCTCCCTGCATAAGACATATCAAAAAGCGTAGAAAACACAAAAAAATACAAATAAAATAGTAATCGACCTCCGATGGATAAAAAAGCCTCTATGTCACGAGCAAAGCTGGTGGTTCTGACCGTAGGTCTATTCCGCTTTGAAAAATACCTTTTAATAGCTAATCGGACGCCGATAGCCTGAAAACACTACCTACGCCGCCAAACAAGAAAATAGCTAAAAAGAGCTTAGAACTCTATACTAAAGGCTTGTTCTTTAGTACCTAAATTTTAAGTAAATAAGTTAACTAAAGTTAAGAAAGTTAAGTACATTAATTATTAATTTTTATTAGCGGTGTGTTGTTTTTGTGGTGGTGGGTTGACGTGCGTCGTTGTGTGCGCCAAATTTGTATTTATATCTCCAAGCTTTAGCTAGTGTAGCGGCAAGCAAGGGTCGAACCCAAGAGAACTAACTGTGAAGCGATTTCCTATAAATACTGAACTAAAGGGGGTTTTGAGCAAGTCGATTGCGAGAAAGAAAGTAAAAAGTGTGAATATCAATTACGAGAAGTATTCAGTCCAGGGAATTCAGTAGTGACTGTTATCATCGGCTTCTAAAGATGGCGATTCTAATCAAACATGTGGTTATTCCGACAAAGGTAACAACCTAGAGTATCCCGACAAAGGTGATACTAAGCCTAGATTCTACTACTTGTTTCCACGACAAAGCTTGACAAGAGTTAATAATCATAATTGATGAGTGGTAGTTTCACGACAAAGTATACGCTAACCGTGCAATACAATTCATGCAATTTAAGATCCAGAACTTACGATTGAATAAAAACATGCAATAAATCCAAGTCGCAAACAAGAATGTCACTAACTGAAAACCCTAAACTGAAATAGAAATTTAGCTACTCATAGTCATGACTGAAAAACAAATTAAATTGAAAGACATAAAAAATACTGTTCACGATCACTGCTCACGCCGAAAAACATTGTTCACTGCCGGAAAACACTGTCCACGCCAATCTCCAAAATTTCGTTCGGTCGTCTTCTCCAAGCCTCTGTCGTCCAAAACTGCCGTCTCTTTCTGATTACAAAACCCTAATTGAGATCGGGCTCTAAAATTGATTTCGGGCCGCGGGCCCGTTTCTGATGTCATCAAACACAAATCGCGCCCCAAGAAGAAATTAACTTACGCACCCGAAGAATACATTAAGGTCCGGCGCGCGATGCTAACGTTGCATGGTGGCGCTTTACTCACTGAGATGCGCACCCATTTCCTTCAACGTCGATTTTCTCTCTCAAAACATCATTTTGAGTCGCAAGTCTCTTTTCATGTATCCCAAACACCTGAAATGCAAACAACACTAAGAAGTAACTGTTCACATAAAAACATGTCAAAATTGTTGGGTTTAAACAGTTTAGCGAGTCGTATAAATATGCCTCATCATGGGTTGTTGTGGATTTGGAACTATTGTCGTATTGGTGGTGTGGTGGTGGTGTGGTAATGGTGGTAGTAGTGTTGTGGTAGTGGTGTTGTGGTAGTGGTGGGTTGTTGTTATATTGTGGTGGTGGTAGTGTTTTTGTGGTGGTGAGTTGTTGTTGTGGTGGTGGTGGTGATATTGTGATTGCGATATTAAGGTAGTGGGGTGGTGGTGTGGTAGTGGAGTGGTGGTGTTTTTGGTGGTGGTAGTGGTAGTGGTAATGTGTTGTGGTGGTGTGGTGATGGTAGTGGTGTGGTAATGGGGTGGTAGTGGTGTGGATATGTTGTTGTGGGGGTGGTGGTGGTGGGTTATTGTGGTGTTGTGGTGGTGGTGATATTGTGGTTGTGTGGTGGTGATAATGTTTTTGTGGTGGTGATGGGATGTGTTGTTGTGGAGGTGGTGGTAGTGTTGTGATGGTGGTGGTGATAATGTGGTTGTGTAGTTGTTGTGATGTTAAACTATTGCGGTGGTGGTGGTAGTGTTGTGGTAATGGTGGTGGTAGTGGTGTTGTGGTGGTGGTAGTATTTTTGTGATGCTGAGTTGTTGTGGGGGTGGTGGTAGTGTTGTGGTGGTGGTAGTGGAGTGGTTGTGTGATGGTTGTGATGTTAAGGTAGTGGGAGGGTGGTGGTAGTGGTAGTGAAGCGGTGTTGTTGTGGTGGTGGTGGGTTGTTGTTGTGCTTTGGTGGTGGTGGTGGTGGTAATATTGTGATTGTGATGTTAAGGTAGTGGGGTGGTGGTGGTAGTGGACTGGTGGTGTGAATGTGTTGTGGTGGTGGTGATAAATAGTAACTTAAATACTTAAGTTAAGTTGAGTTAAGTTAAATGCTTAAGTAAATAACTTAAGTGCAAAAGAACAAACTCTTAGTGTTGCTCCCCTTAGCAACGACGCCACAATTTGACGGCACGTCATTGTGTGCGCCAAATTTAAATTTATAGTGAATACTATACTTACAAGTGATAAGCAGGGTCGAACCCAAAGAGAGAAAGTAGTTCTCGAGTTCTACCAATAGTTAACAGGGGTTCGTTCTCAAGAAGATTGATGTTTATCAAATTCAGAAAGAATCAGTTCAGGGATATGCATTGCAACTAGTAATTATCGATCAAACATGCATCAACTAGTAAAAACTACTGTATTAGTCTAACAATTCTGCTAAGGTAGTGTTGACTCCAATGTTCTACCTACTCTTAACCGCTAAGTTTTTGAATAGGTTAACAACTACTTGACTAATAATACCAGTTTAGTTCTATCGCTAGGCTTCTCTAATAGAGTAGTTCAATCCAGTTTCACCGCTAGGCTATGCTAACTTGATGATCAAAGCATGCAATTCATACGAATAAAAGTAATTCACAAAATCAAATTATTAAACATAAATCTCAAACCAAATGTGCAATGCAAATCCCCAAACTAAGTTAGGGTTTAGCTACTAATACAATTCATCTAACAATAATGAAAAACTGAGTTTAGAGAATATGAAAATGTTGCGCACTGTTCGCCGATCGATCTTCGCGTCAATCCGAATTGTGTCACTCTGATCTTTCTCCTCTAAATTTTGTCTCTGATTTTCCTCTTTTAATTCTCACTAACAATCTGTGTTGAAAATCTATTTATATACAAACCCTAGATCGTTGGATGTGGGCCCCTGGATGGGGCCTCGGGATTGGTTCTCGATCTTTGGGCCTGTGGGCCCCTCTTTGGGCCTATAAAGCAATGAGACTAGAGAAGGAAAGGGAGACGGGAACGATACACCTGTGAGGTACATCTACTCAAGGTCAAAGATCTCGAAACCAATATGAAAGCACTAAAGAAAGACACAGCCGAGTTGGTACACTCCTTAAAAGAAGCCTGAGAAGAATATGAGAGAAAAGAACAGTGGATAAAAGAGCACAAAGTGACAAGAATACCACAAAAGGATCACTGCCACACATGTGAGGAACACCTGCTCAACATCAGAAATCTAGAGGACAGCCTGACACAGAGCTGCTACGCACTTTAAACAATATTAAAGAAGATGACACTGGAAGAAAAGAACAGTGGATGAAGGAACAAGAGAGGATAAGAGCCAACGCACAAACTTCTCAAAACATTTTACCCGACTAGGAATTGGATTCACAAAGGAGGAGTCTGATGAGCGGACAAATGACCTTATATTTGTCGGCATTTTCCCTTACTTGTTTGTTCCGTTATTTTAAAAAGTCATTTGATACTTTCTTTGTCCATTTCAGGTTAAAAATGCATATTACGCGATGTGAAGTGATCCGAAGACAATCTGGATGCATTCCAGTCGATCGAGAACAAAAACAAGCAAGATTGGAGCAAGCTGCAAGAGTGACTCGCCCAGGCACAATTTGATTCCCCCAACTGGGTAGCCGAATCACATATGATTGGACCAACCTTGGCCGAATCATCCTCCAGCTGCACGGATCAACCTGACTCGAGGAGAATATTGAACAAGGCTTGACCGGATCAAATAAAGGCTTGACCTAATCAAAAGTTATTCGCCCAAGAAGAAGTGTGATGCCAGGATCAGCTTGACTCGAGAAGGATTTCGACCGATTAACCAAGGGCTTCACCAAATTAAATCGAGGGTTGACCGAATCAAAAGTGATTCGACCAAGGAAGACTCGCCCAGCCCCGAAACACTTTGAGAATTTGATTCGGACACTCTGCTCGAATCAACTCATTAAGGCTACCCCGAATCACTTTTGATTCGGGCACAGCGGGTAAATTGGTAATTTTCGAAGAGAGTATAAATAAAAAGAGATGCAAAATTAAAATGGGCTTTTTCCAAAAAACAAAACCCTAGACGATTTCTCTTGGAGGACTTGAAGAATTGTCGAGGATTCAGAGAAGACAACGATAATTGGAAATTCTACATCATCCCTCTACTAGTTTGTCTTCAATTGGTGAACAATTTCCTTTAAAAATTATGTCTTGTATTGAACTCACCATGAGTGAGTAGTCCCATAGTAGTTGGGATCCTTATGGATCCCTCAGGTTAGATTGTAATGCAAAACATGTTTCTTTATCAATATGAGTGAAGTTTGATTGAAAATTCTCATGCTTTATCTTCATGTTAATTTTATGCACATCAAGTGTGATGATGCTGTATGACAGTGATTGACAAAACCAGCTCAAGTGAACAAGGAGCAGCTACAGCAGGGGATGCTATAGTAGGAGCTTGTTCAAGTAGCTGCAACATCTGTCCGAGAAGCAGCAGCTACCTGGGCTTGGCTAGAAGGCCTG
Source organism: Umbilicus rupestris (assembly GCA_963678935.1). NCBI lineage: Eukaryota > Viridiplantae > Streptophyta > Magnoliopsida > Saxifragales > Crassulaceae > Umbilicus > Umbilicus rupestris. The sequence goes on from OY787605.1 coordinate 4,366,357, forward strand.
ACAGCTATGCGGAGAACACCAGAAGAATATTTTAAAGTGCTGTGGAGAATATTCCAGTGGGGTTTCCTAGCTAGAGAAGGAGATTTGTGTTGAAGATCAAAATCAAATCTAATCTCTTAAATTTTAGGAGATAATTGTTCTTTTTGGGCCATTGCTTAATTCTGGTCTTGCTTAAAGCTGGTGTTGCTATTTAAGAGAAAGGAGCTCAGAGCAGAGAGGCTGATCGAAGCTGAGGGATACACGAGTGCATACACAAAATTCAGAGAGAGCAATTTTGGTGTGCGACGGACGAGTTCTTCGATCATCACCCGAGAGCAGAGCGTGAGCGCAGAGCTGTGGTGACAGAAGGAGAAGGAGATCAGGACTTGCGTAGTCTGATCTGAGCTTGATCTGGAAGCCAATTCAGAGCAGTGGTGCTTGTTGGTTGATCAAGGGCAGCCGCGGAAGAACTGACGGGTGTGTGGCTCGGTCGAGTGTCTAAGCGGCAGTTCTCGCTAGTGGCAGGAGGTCACTGAGTGAGGGGGAGTATTCCAGAGTGTGCAGCGCTCGTGGAATCGTTCGATCGGCTCGGTAGAAGGCTTTGGAGCGACGCAGACAATTGTGCATCAGCTGTGTGCTACAGTAGTTGCTACAGCAACCCTGCAGAGTTGAGTGTAGTTTAGAATAGGCTGAGTTTCAAGGAGACAGTAGCTATTCTAGATTGAGATTTGTCGAGGGTGTGCAGACACAAGTCAGAGCTTCTTCTGATTGTGTCGAGTGATCCACATAAGGTTGAGTAGCATAGGTTGCGTGGAGTTGTAACCGAGTGTACTTGGATACCTTTGTGTTTAGTGGATTGAGGACTGGAGAATAGTCCTCCCCAGACGTAGGCAGTTGGCCGAACTGGGTGAACAAACTTCTGTCTTGTTCATTGTTTGCTGAGACAATTTCCGAGTGAACAAGAGTGTGCTGCAGCAACTGCTTGTTCACAAATCTGTCTGTCAAGAGGCGCTGCGAATTTCAATTGGTATCAGAGCGGGAGCTCAACACACAGAGTAAAAGATCCTACAGTGTCTCTGAAGAAGCCAAGACAATGAAGGAAGGATAGAGCACAAGCAGACCTCCGTTGTTGGAAGAAAGCAACTATGGATATTGGAAGGCTAGGATGAAAGCCTTTCTCAAGGCCATCGGTGAGAAGACCTGGAGAGCTATCGTGGTCAAGTGGTCTCCCCCAATCACCATGGATGAACAGGGAGTCACACGGATAAAGCCTGAAGAACAATGGACTGCTGAAGAGGGAGCTGCAGCAACTGGTAATTCAAAGGCTCTGAATGTGATTTTTGCTGCAGTTGATGCTAACAATTTCAGGCTGATATCAAATTGTGACATGGCCAAACAAGCTTGGGAAATTCTGCAAACTGCTCATGAAGGAACTGATAGAGTAAAGCTGTCAAGATTGCAGATCATTGCCACACAGTTTGAGAATCTCAGAATGTAGGAAGAGGAGACTGTCACTGAGTTTAATGCTAAAATCTGTGATCTTGCAAATGAAGCCCATGCTCTTGGTGAACCTATCCCTGAAGAGAAGCTGATCAGGAAGGTACTCAGATCGCTGCCCACAAGATTTGACATGAAAGTGACGGCCATTGAAGAGGCTCAAAATGTCAGATTCATGAGGCTGGAAGAGTTGATGGGATCCCTCAAACAATTTGAGATGAAACTGGTTAAAGAAGACATCACTCCTAAGGACAAGAATATTGGACTGAAGGCTGAAACGGAAGCTAAGAAGCCAGTTCCAGATGACCAGCTGAGTATGCTAGTCAAGAACCTTGGAAAGCTCCTGAAGAACATGGACTCAAGAACTGGGCAAAGCTCATCTTCACGAAAACAATTCAGAAGAGGTGGAGAAAATAAAAGGAAAGGGAAGGAACCTGCTCAGAATGAAGATGAGAAGAAAGAAATAAAAAAGGGTGTCCAATGCTGGAACTGTGCAGGGTACGGTCATCGACAAATCAACTGCACAAGCAAACCGATGAAAAAGAGGGCTCTCTCTGCCAGTGGAAGTGAAGACGAGAAAGATCTGAGTGAGGATGAATGCAACTTGGCCAGATACAGATCAGTCAGAAGAGGCAGAAAAACACAAGGAAGAGTGAACCAGCACCTGCTACAGCAACCTCTGTATCACCGTGACAAGAGAGTCTCAAAGTATAAAAGATGTTATAACTGCGGGCACAAAGGTCACATAAAAAGGAACTGTTCGTCAGCATATACCGGAAAAGGTTCAGCCAGGAAACCAATCAAGCAGAAACATGCGCGGACTCAGCTTCTCGCACTTGTCAGTACAGCAAGCACCTCGGACAAGATAAGCTGGTATTTTGACAGTGGTTGTTCAGGGCACATGACAGGAGAAAGATCCTTCTTGAAAAATATAACACCCTGCCTGGAACAATTGGGTCAAGTTTGGAAACGGCCTGAAAGGAAGAGTTCTAGGAAAGGGAACTTTGGCAGTTGAAGGAATGCCGAACCTGAGCAATGTCTTGCTAGTGGAAGGACTAAAGGCAAACCTCATAAGCATTAGTCAGCTGTGTGATGGAACTAAACAGGTGAAATTTACGAAAGACTCGTGCAAAGTTTTCGACAAATCTGGAGAATGTATAATGGAAGGAGCCAGATCAAAAAGTAACTGTTATCTTCTCAACGTGAGTGCAAACTCACCGGTTCCAAAATGTATGCTGACAAAGGCCGAGGAAATGATTCTATGGCACAGAAGGATGGGGCATGTTAACCTGAGAACTTTGAAGAGAATTGCAACAGAAGGACTAGTCAGAGGAATACCGCTGATAAAAGGGGAGACAAACTCTATCTGTGGAGATTGTCAGATTGGGAAACAAAAGAAGGCTTCACACCTAAGAGTCAAAGATGTAGGTACTACCAGACCTCTACAGTTGATTCACATGGACCTGATGGGACCGATGGAAGTTGAGAGTCTGGGCAGAAAAAGGTATGCTTTCGTCTGTGTTGATGACTACTCCAGATTCACCTGGATTGATTTTATCAGAGAAAAATCAGATACTGTGAAAGTTATAGTGTCACTGGTGTCCTGTCTAGAGCAAGAGAAAAATCTCAGAATCAGCAGCATTCGCAGTGATCATGGTAGGGAATTTGAAAACGAAGCTGTAGATGATTTCTGTGGTCAAAGGAGTATCTCACATCAGTATTCTTCTCTCATCACCCCTCAGCAGAATGGTGTAGTGGAACGAAAGAATCGAACAATTCAAGAAATGGCCAGAGTCATGATTCATGCTAAGAGGGTTCCCCTGAGATTTTGGGCAGAGGCCATGAACACCGCATGTTACATCATCAACAGAGTCACCTTACGGAGAGGAACCAACCAGATCTGCTATGAGCTCTGGAATCAGAAGAAGCCCACAGTTAAATATTTCCACATATTTGGAAGTGACTGTTTCATTCTGAGAGATCGGGAGTATAGGAAGAAACTTGACCCAAAGAGTGATCCTGGAGTGTTCTTGGGTTATTCGACAAACAGCAGGGCTTATCGAGTCTATAACCAGCGGACAAATACAGTAATGGAATCCATAAATGTAGTAGTCAATGATGCTGAAGAAGTCCCTGCCACTGATACTGCCACTGATGATGAAGACTCTGAATCTGAAGAGGTGCCTGTCAGTCAGAACAGAAGTGAACAAGCTGTAGCTCCAGAAGATGCTACAGCAAGTGCTGAAGCAGAAAATCCAGATGAACAATTAGAAAGCCTGTCTGAAGATCTGAACACTGAGGCTCCTGATCCACCTTCAAGGCAGCCTTCGAAGAAGATTCAGAAGAATCATCCTCCGACAAATGTGATTGGAGACCCGGCAGAAAGAAGAAGAACCAGAAGCCATGCTTATCTCAATACATGTTTTCTGTCCAGCATTGAACCTAAGAACTTCAAGGAAGCCATGAGTGATGAATTCTGGATGATGGCGATGCAGGAAGAACTGACAGAGTTCGAAAGACACGATGTTTGGGACCTGGTGGACAGACCCAATGGAGTAAATATTATAAACACAAAGTGGATCTTCATAAACAAAACTGATAAAAAGGGAAACATCACAAGAAATAAAGCCAGACTGTTGCTCAAGGATACTCTCAGATTGAGGGCCTAGATTTTGAAGAAACGTTTGCTCCAGTTACTCGTCTGGAGGCCATCAGACTCCTTCTAGCCATGTCTTGTTTCCTAGGGTTTAAATTATATCAAATGGATGTCAAAAGTGCGTTCCTGAACGGAGACCTCTCTGAAGAAGTATGTGTTTCTCAGCCAAAAGGCTTTGAAGATCCTCATCACCCGGAGCATGTATATAAGTTGAAGAAAGCCTTATACGGACTGAAACAGGCTCCTCGGGCATGGTATGAGAGGTTGACAGTGTTTCTGGAAAAACATGGCTACAAACGAGGGGGAGCTGACAAAACTCTATTTGTAAGAAGAACCAAGTCAGATGTGATCATTGCACAAATCTATGGGGATGATATTGTCTTTGGATCAAAGTCTCAGCACCTGGTGAAGCAGTTTGTGGATCACATGCAACAGGAATTTCAAATGAGCATGGTCGGAGAACTGTCATATTTTCTTGGTCTGGAGATTACCCAGAAAGAAGATGGCATCTTTATTGCACAAAGCAAATACAGCAAGAATCTTGTGCAGAAATTTCAGCTAGATAAGGCCAGTCACAAACGAACCCCTGCTGCCACTCATGTCAAAGCCATCAAAGATGAACATGGAGTGGAAGTGAGTCAGACAATCTACAGAAGCATGATTGGGAGCTTACTGTACCTGACTGCCAGCCGCCCCGACATTTCCTTTGCAGTAGGAGTCTGTGCCAGATTTCAAGCCTGTCCCAAAGATAGTCACTTGCAGCTAGTCAAGCTAATCCTTCAGTATGTTGGAGGAACTGTGAACTATGGCTTATGCTATACTAAGGACACAAATGCTAATCTGGTAGGATACAGTGATGCGGACTGGGCAGGATGCTCAGAGGACAGGAAGAGCACTTCGGGAGGTTGCTTCTTTCTAGGAAATAACCTGGTGTCCTGGTTCAGCAGGAAGCAAAACAATATTTCATTATCCACAGCCGAGGCTGAATACATAGCTGCTGGGAGCTGCTGTGCACAAATGCTGTGGATGAAGCAAATGCTGAGTGAGTATGGTTTTGATCAAGATGAAATCACTCTCTACTGTGACAACATGAGTGCCATCAGCATATCTAAGAATCCGGTTCAGCACAGCAGAACCAAGCACATTGACATTCGTCATCACTTCATCCGTGATCTAGTAGAAAAGAATATCATTGCGCTACAGCATGTGGTGTCTGCCAAACAGCTTGCTGATATCTTCACAAAAGCTCTGGATGCAGTTCGGTTCGAAGACCTGAGGGCCTCTCTGGGGCTCTGTGTATTGCCTCCCTAGGGCAGCCAGGAGCACCCCCTTGTCATTTTATTCCAAAAAGGGGGAGGAGAAGAGAAGGAGAAGAAGGAGGTTAAGAAAAAAAAAACAACAAACAAATCTCTGTATGGTTTTGTCAAAATGCCAAGGGGGAGATTGATGATGCTGTATGGCAGTGATTGACAAAACCAGCTCAAGTGAACAAGGAGCAGCTACAGCAGGGGATGCTATAGCAGGAGCTTGTTCAAGTAGCTGCAACATCTGTCCGAGAAGCAGCAGCTACCTGGGCTTGGCTAGAAGGCCTGGCAGCTATGCGGAGAACACCAGAAGAATATTTTAAAGTGTTGTGGAGAATATTCCAGTGGGGTTTCCTAGCTAGAGAAGGAGATTTGTGTTGAAGATCAAAATCAAATCTAATCTCCTAAATTTTAGGAGATAATTGTTCTTTTTGGGACATTGCTTAATTCTGGTCTTGCTTAAAGCTGGTGTTGCTATTTAAGAGAAAGGAGCTCATAGCAGAGAGGCTGATCGAAGCTGAGGGATACACGAGTGCATACATAGAATTAAGAGAGAGCAATTTTGGTGTGCGACGGACGAGTTCTTCGATCATCACCCGAGAGCAGAGCGTGAGCGCAGAGCTGTGGTGACAGAAGGAGAAGGAGATCAGGACTTGCGTAGTCTGATCTGAGCTTGATCTGGAAGCCAATTCAGAGCAGTGGTGCTTGTTGGTTGATCAAGGGCAGCCGCGAAAGAACTGACGGGTGTGTGGCTTGGTCGAGTGTCTAAGCGGTAGTTCTCGCTAGTGGCAGGAGGTCACTGAGTGAGGGGGAGTATTCCAGAGTGTGCAGCACTCGTGGAATCGTTCGATTGGCTCGGCAGAAGGCTTTGGAGCGACGCGGACAATTGTGCATCAGCTGTGTGCTACAGCAACCCTGCAGAGTTGAGTGTAGTTTAGAATAGGCTGAGTTTCAGGGAGACAGTAGCTATTCTAGATTGACATTTGTAGAGGGTGTGCAGACACAAGTCAGAGCTTCTTCTGATTGTGTCGAGTGATCCACACAAGGTTGAGTAGCATAGGTTGCGTGGAGTTGTAACCGAGTGTACTTGGAGACCTTTGTGTTTAGTGGATTGAGGACTGGAAAATAGTCCTCCCCAGACGTAGGCAGTTGGCCGAACTGGGTGAACAAACTTCTGTCTTGTTCATTGTTTGCTGAGACAATTTCCGAGTGAACAAGAGTGTGCTGCAGCAACTGCTTGTTCACAAATCTATCTGTCAAGAGGCGCTGCGAATTTCAAAGTGTTTGACGAAACACATGAATGAATATGAATTAATGAAACACCTAAAGATGGAATGAGAATTAAACTTAGGTTATTTAGAAGATCAAACATGTTTATTTTAGATAGCATTTGTGCGCGAGAGTGACATTCGCATTCTATTAGGCTAAGCATAGAGCAGACTTTAGTTATCGATCGATAGACCGAGATGGTGAGATTAGGAGACTTTTGCTCTACACGGTTCAATAGAGCGAGAGTTTGAGAATTGTGTCCCTTAGGTATCATTCTCATTCTAGAGAAGGAGCGAGAGTTGAATTTAGAATGCGTACTTTAGCCTAGAATTATCAATCAAATTACCTTATGCATGAATTGTTTTTTGTGTTGCTAATAGCATGACCTAGGGGGAAGTAAGATTCCGACTACGTTTTCTAAATTACTTTCTTTCAACCCAATTTCAAACTTATCTTTTGTATTTACTAGAGATACCTCGCATATTTAGTAGACTCGCATTAAGCATTACTAGTTAGCTTTAGACTAATTTAGGCTTTTCCTTGGGTTCGATCCGAGGTCACTCGGATTATAAATATTGTTTGCGTACCGTGATTGGACTAGTATTTTTACTACCACAATTTCGACAACGTCAAAATGGCGCCGTTGCCGGGGATTAGCCATTAGACTAGTTCGTTTTTTACTATTGCTTTAGCTAGTTTACTTCATTTTTTTCTTCATTTTTTTTGTTGATTGTGATTGCGTGTTTGCATGTTATTCTTGCCTACTCTGATTTAAGTTCACACTTATTTACGCTTTCTTCGATTGCTTGGCAGGTTTGAATGCAAACCAGGGCGCGTATGAAAAAGGCATAAGAACAAGCTTTCACATCAACACCGGATTTTGATACTCCTACTCCTCAAATTCAAGTTGATCAACTTATAATAGGGATTATGGATCAACCACCAGCGAGAATTGTGGATCAACCAAACCCGAGGAGGCTAGGAAATGCTATTTGTCCGCGAGAGGAAGACGAAAGACCGGTTGGGCAATACATTGCCCCAACCATCAGACATTATGGATCACTAATATACTTGGAAGAGGGTGATGATAAAGAGTTCGAAATAAAGTCGGAACTTCTCCACATGGTAGCTGCAAATCAATTCGAAGGGTATGGAAGCCCAAATGCGCGTCTGGCCCAATTCACGGAATTATGTCGCACCTACAAAGTGCAAGGGGTCAAACCGGAGTATGTTCCTACATCGCCAACAAAATAAATACTGAAAACTCACCTGTCAAGCAAGCACCACTCCAGAGCCCAACGAGGGAACTGACGATAAATTACCTCAGGAGGAAGGGTCAGTAGCATTAGTACCCAATGAGGAACAGACTCAAAGCAATATGTCACAGGGGACACAACAACCTGAACCGAGAGTAACACACAGTGGAAGAACAGTCCAGCCACCACTCAGGTTGAGAGACTATCAGTGCTACTCTTCTCAAGGACAAGGGGAAGACTCAAACTCATCTCTTACACATACATCTTCATATTATGTTGTTGCTTCCTTTGTTTCTCTTGCAGAACCCAAAACAGTAGCTGAAGCTCTCAAGGATCCAGATTGGGTGAATGCCATGCAAGAAGAACTACACCAGTTTGAAAGAAACAAGGTATGGAGACTGGTTCCCAAACTAGAAGGTCGGACGTAATAGGGACAAAATGGGTGTTCAAAAATAAAATGGATGACAAGGGGATAGTTGTTCGAAACAAAGTAGTGGTCAAAGGGTACAATCAGCAAGAGGGAATTGACTATGACGAATCATTTTCTCCCATAGCCAGGTTAGAAGCTATTCGTCTATTAATTGACTATTCTACTTATCATGGCTTCATCTTGCAACAAATGGACGTCAAAATTGCCTTTTTTAACGACGTCTTAAAAGAAGAGGTATACGTGAGTCAGACATCCGGCTTTGAAGATCACTCCCATCCAGACCACGTCTACATTCTCGACAAGGCCCTCTACGGACTCAAACAAGCTCCTTGAGCATGGTATGAAAGACTGTCCCAGTTCCTACTATCCCACGGGTATGTGCACGGTGAGGTAGACAAGACTTTATTCCTTCTGAGGGAAGGAACACATACCCTGGTGGTACAGGTATACGTAGATGATATTATCTTCGGATCCACTAATGATGCACGTTCCAGGAAATTCACCAATCTCATGTCCAGTGAATTTGAAATGAACATGGTGGGGAACTCAAGTTCTTCCTTGGATTGCAAGTATCATAAGGACAAGATGGTACATGGATCCATCAACAAAAATATATCAGGGAAATACTCACTAAATTTAGTATGGATAGCGCCAAAACCTACAACACCCCATGTCTCCAAATGAGTCCCTCGGGAAGGATGAGGCTTCCCCCACTGTAGATTCAGCTCTATACAGGGGGATGATTGGTTCATTATTATATCTAACAGCTAGCAGACCTGACATTATGTTCAGTGTGCTCGCTTTCAGGCTAATCCCAGAGAAACACGTGAAAGCGATAAAGAGGATACTGCGTTACTTGAAAGGTACATATGCCCTCTGCTTGTGGTATCCCAGAGGGGGAGACCTGCGGCTTGCAGGATTTAATGATGTCGACTACACTGGAAGTAGAACCAATCGAAAATCCACTTCGGGAATGGCTCAATTCTTGGGCCCCTGCCTCATCTCCTAGAAATCGAAGAAACAAAACTTCATACCCCTGTCCACCGCTGAAGCTGAATATGTGGCTGCCTCTGCTTGTTGCTCATAACTCCTATGGTTACGTCAATAGCTAAGTGATTACGGTGTTAATATTGATCAGTCCTTTATACTTTGGATAACACCAGTGTCATAAACATATCTAAGAATCATATGCAATTCTCACATCCTAAACATATTGAGATACGATATCATTTTTTCGTGATTGTGTTGAGAAGGGTCTGGTAACAATGAACTTTTGTCGCACGGAAGAACAAGTAGCAGACATCCTCACCAAAGCCCTAAATAGAGAACCCTTTGAAAAACTGGATCTGGAGCTAGGTATGACTTCCCTCATCTGATATGTGTGTTCCCTGTCATACTCCTTCAATGACTGGCTATGAAAAGCATACGGAAGTACCTGCTCTAGATTGCATTTAATTTCGAAACACCATTGTTTCTCACTGCCGGGTAGCTGCTGCATTGTAGCACCTTAAGCATGTAGGTATCATATCTTTTTCTAACATTGATTCTAGAAAGACATGATGAGTTTCTTTCTAGGCCTAATGAGTCTTCCATAAAATTGCTCCCACCCTACACTTAAAAGCCAACCTTAGCTGCTCTGACGCTCCTATGAGCCCATTGCCATATTAAAACTGGGGCGATCAATCTCGAGGTACTCACATATTGCTCACATACTTTCTCACTTAAAATTTGTATGATGCCTCTCTTGTACCACTTGGGTAACTCAACCGCATCATATCCCTCCTTGATTTAACCATAAGACTCGAACCGAGTATCTGGGCTGAACAGAAAGTTTCGAGCGGGAGTTATCGAGCAGAAACAAATGGCGAGAAAATAAGGGAAAACATAAATCGAAAAAGAAAAAACTGGGCGTCAACTCTATGAACATACTTATCAAGTATTAGGATACGTTTTTCAAAACTGGAGAGATTTGAAGGATTTGATTACCAAACCTTGGCGTTTCTTAAAATCAGAGAGTTTACCTACTAAAGAGGGCGCATATCAACCTTGTATGGCATGACACACCCCTGTGTGGGAAAGTTCATTCTCATTAATAGCCATATACCAAGCAGAGAAGGAGATCCGTGCATGGAAAGGATTCACGGATGAAAACTGCGATAAAATGGGGTATACGTTTCCTTTGGTGTCAGTTGAGTAAAGGAGGCTCCAAAATCCAAAGTTGTCAAGGTGATGTCCTCCGGTGGAGGGAATGCAGAGTGTTGCTCATTCAGAAGTCCCTCAAGAGGATGTCAACCTGTCATGGAGGGAATTCAGAGGCTGGAGTACCTCTCTGGTAGAGCTACTCACACAACTACAAGAAATTATTCGTGATGTCTAGTGATCATGATAGTCGTTCCTTGCTATTTTTTTCTTGTTCCTCATCATGCGCTGCTTGTTATGTTAGTCTTAATATATGCCTCCTGTCTTGCGGTTGATGCCACTTCGTATGATTGATAAAGGAGGTTTCTAAATTGATGTGGTCTTTAACTTATTACTGATGATTTCTTTTTGATGATGCCAAAAGGGAGAAATTATACAGGGAATGCACAGTCTGAGGGGGAAGTTAAATATTCATCTCTATACACATGTTTTTCTGAGGTGGAACTAACCAGTGCTACACCTGATAGGGAACGCAGAAACATACCTAGGAGAAATTTTCTGAGGGGGAACGAACGAACCTGCTATACCTAGGAGGAATTAATTAGGACATTTATAAAACACAGTGCACGTCATGATCATAATTTTTGTGTTCTTTCCTGTTTATCGAAGAAGTGTTTGTCTTCATCAAAAATGGGGAATTTGTTGGATTCCTAAGATTTTGATGATAACAAACAATTAACTAATTAATCTAATTAGTATGCAAGGAAGATCTTGATTTCATTAAATGCAACAAGGCAAATAGAAAAGAAGATATGCGGAAGATATTTGAGGATATATTATGTAATCAAATAAAGAAGGGAGATTCTCTATCATGAAATTCAGATAGGTCTTAAAGGATATCCTAAAAAGGTTCGAAGATATTTGATGACAATTTTATGAGAAGTTGTCATCAAGTCCAAATATATTGTGGGATATATTTTGGACTTAATGAATATTTCTATTTAATAAATATGGAAGCAAATCTTTTCAGATGATACTGGAAGGTAGTGATTTTACTCAGTTACTTGATTAAGTACTGAAATTTCCATTATAAATGACCGAGTAAGCAATTTCAATTTTTCTACATTTAATATTCCGCTACCGCAATACCTGACGGATAATACATCCCGCTAGTATTATACCTGCCGAATATGGGATAACCCTGTTACCCCATAAGAAAAACTAACTAACAATCCAACAGGCATGAAGAATAAAATAAAAAGGCATCAAAAAATTTAACCCAAAATCCATCTCATTCTCATCCCCCGCTCTCATCTTCTCCTTCTTCTTCCCAGCCCCTTCATCGTTAGCCAGAGCCAACTTGCTTGTTCTAACAATACAACTCATAAAACAGAATATGCAAGCAACAAGATAGAGTGGCTAAGTCAAATATGTTTCTAGCATTACAGTTACTAACATTGGATTACATCTCAATGGTCATGTTAAAAGGTACAATATAAGTTTCCGGCTACAAGAGCTCAGTTTCAAAATTTGCACATGGATCTTTCTTTAGCGGTTAGATGTGTGGTCCATATGCACAAAATGTACTCCAACTCTTGCGGCCTTTTCTAGTTTCCTCTTGCTTTTTTCAGGTCAGGGAGGTCTGCAAAGCATGCAAATGGGGACAATATTAGAGAGACCTAAGTAAGGATATGAACCAACCCATTACATTCTCGAATTAAGAAGTACACGTGGGGGAAAGCACATAAACAGTCCCGTGTTAACTCAGTGTTAGTCCATGTTGCCTCACGCAAATGCCTACTTCTGATCAATCAACTGATGGCAGCAGATGACGCTGAGCATACACTACGAAGTCAAATTTTATGTGATATCCGACATGAGATAGTTGAAGGTATTGTACTGGTTCTAAGGTTTCACATTAGATGACGGAATGGTATGCATACTCATGTGATGGTCACGCTTGTTAAGTATGCCAACAAGCAAGCAACTAAAAAGGTTATTTAGAAAGGTATGCAAGAAAGTAACATGTGATGGTCACACTTGTTAACTATCCTCGTAAATTTTTTATACAATTAAAAGTAAGAAATAGAAACATCAGTTAAATATGTTATTTAAGAGCGATAAATCATACATAACATTCCCTCATCGTCGCTGCTTTCTGCCTCATCACAAGTCATCTGCAAGAGGACATTCACAACTAAGAGATAACAAAAGCAAACATTAACCAAAATCCATACAATTAACACGCAAAATTGAAACTTACCGTAATCTCATCCTCAGGGGCCATATCAGCTGCATGAGGCACAGAAACATTCTATTGAAGACCAATTATTTTCATATATGCAATCACTCAAATGTAAAATATGCTAAATAACATTAGTGATGTAATCCAAATTAACCTTGGCATACAAAAGATCGTATGTGAACTTACAGTCAGTTGAATCAGAATCATCTTCATCACGCCACTGGTTCCAGTCAACCTTGATATGGGGTGCAGGTTTCCCTTCTGACTTAAGTAGCCTTGACCACCAGCCTTCCTCGGCCTTCTTAACGGAGCATATTATATTTCTTAACCCAACTTTAGTTTTGCAGTCCTGCACATTCAACACATCATTGCATGAAATCAGTCCTCCCAATCACATAGCAAAAACTACAAAGCACACGCATACACATTACTACACACGCAACATAGTTGGATCTATCCATAAACACACAACCACAGATTCTGGATCAGAACACTGCCAAAAAAAAGAAAAGAAAAGGAAGCCTGTGTTACAAAGGGAGCATTGGCACCGTTGTTAATCTACTAAATCAGTCCATCACAGTCACAAAATTCTATAAGAAATATGTCATTTCATGTTAGCACAGGCACATGCACTCACATAAATAATGAATCGAAACCAACAAGAAGACGTTGCTGACGTAGTTCGTAACGATGTGTCACCTACTCTGCGGCTATAGAGTAGCTATAGCTCCTTTTATTGCTTTCTTTTTGTGATGTTAGAGTTACAGAAGCAACAACATATATATACAGTATATGTCGAAAACCTTAAATCGTTACGGCGGTGGGATTCGCCCCCCCGCACCCCCAGCCCGGCTCCTTTTCAGCGGGCCTATGCTTAACCGCAGCCCAGCCCACAGAGTCACACTCAACAATCTCCACCTTGGCAAATATCTGATTCCCGTGAAGTGTCTCTAGCAGTAATCTCATATCCTGGCGCTGGGGGATCCACAATCTCCTCAATGACGAGAGATGTGTAACAAGTCCAGACAGTGCTGGAACTTGTCACTAGCGACTGGTTTGGTCAACATGTCAACTGCATTCTCTGCTGTGTGCACTTCTCAAGTACTATCTATCCGAACATGAGTAGTTCTCTGATCTTGTGAAACTTCACATCAATGTGCTTTGTCCTGGCATGATAAACCTGATTGTTTGCCAAATAAATGGCACTCTGGCTGTCACAATACAACCGAACTCCACCTTACTCAACACCCAACTCTCCCACTAATCCTGTCAACCACAAGACTTCCTTGGCAGCTTCAGCCACCACCATATACTCTGCTTCAATCGTAGATTCGCCAATAGACTGAACCGATGATCTCCACCAAATAAGTCCTTCTGCTAGAGTAAATACATTCCCAGTAGTAGACCTTCTATCATCCGCATCACCATCATAGTTAGAATCGATATATCCCACAATCGAAGTCTTGCTCTGACTGCTGACCATGTCCAGTTGTACCCTTCAGGTACTTGCAAATCCATTTGACTGCTACCCAATGACGATTCTCCGGTTTAGACATAAACTTGCACACCTGACTCATAGCCTGCGCCAAGTCTGGTCTAGTACAGACCATAGCATACATCAAACACCCAACAGCACTGGCATACGGGATCTTTGACATGGACTCCACCTCAGCATCTGACTGCGGGCACTGATCCAATGACAACTTAAAGTGATTGGCCAATGAAGTACTCACAACTTTCGAACTGCTCATGCTGAATCTGTCCAAGACCTTCTCAACATAGCTTTTCTGCAAAGCCACAATTTTCTGGCACTCCTGTCTCTGTAAATCTTCATGCCAAGAATCTATCTCGCAGCGCCCAAATCCTTCATGTCAAACTCCTCGTCCAAACTGGATTTCAGTTTCTCAACATCACGCAGATTATTAGCAGCAATCAACATATCATCCACGTACAATAACACAAAAATAAAGGAACCATCATCAAGGCCCCTAACATAAACACATCAATCATACTCACACCTCTAGTAGCCAATCCGAAGCATGTATGAGTCAAAGCGCTTGTACCACTGTCTCGGTGACTGCTTTAATCCATACAACGACTTCTTTAACCTGCAAACCAGTTTGCCTTGACCACTGACACTGAACCCCTCTGGCTGCTCCATGTATATCTGCTCATCTAGATAGCTGTGAAGAAAAGCAGTCTTCACGACCATTTGCTCCAAGTACATATCATGGCTGGCTACTAGGGCCAACACTGCCCTAATAGAAGTGTGACGCACCACCGGAGAAAAAATCTCATCATAATCAACCCCCTTCCGCTGTGAATACTCCTTTGCAACAAGGCGAGCCTTGAACTTCTCCCATTCTTTTTCTGTTATTCCAGACTTTCTCTTGAACACCCACTTGCAGCCGATGGCCCTCTTCTCCTCAGACAACTCAACAAGCTCCCAAGTATGGTTTTTTATTCAGGGACTTCATCTCCTCCATCATAGCACTCATCCACTGTTCTTGCTCTTGGCTAGTCATAGCCTCATGATAAGTAGCAAGGTCCCCAAAACTGATAATGAGCGCATAGTAGCCAAATCCTCAAATCCATATCTGGTTGGCAGTCTAGTCGCCCGGTGCTCTCTATCACGAAAGAGATTGTAATCCTGCAAGTCACCTGAATCATCAGGTCCATGGTCTTCATCAGACATGGGGTCAAAATCAGACCCGGGAGCAGCATCAGGTATCGGTGTCGATTGCTGAATAGGCACCACCTGCATGCTGTCCACTATTGGTGGAACTGCCTCCACCTTAACCAGTTGGCCACTAGAAGTCTCTCCTACAGACTCAAAATCAATTGCCTCAACTAACTGCCGTAACATGTGCTGCTCATCAAAGACAACATCTCTAATCACCATCTTTCTGCGCACTGGATCCCACAACCTATACCCCTTCACGCCTTTGGCGTAGCCGATAAAGAGACACTTCTTCGACTTCGGGTCAAGTTTGGATCTCTCATCACTGGAAACATGCACATAGACAGGACACCCAAAAATCCGTAAATGATCAAGACTAATGGGAGTACCTGTCCAAACCTCCTTTGCAACTCTCCCCTCCAAGGACGCTCTCGGTGATCTGTTGATGAGGTAACACGTCATATGAATAGCCTCCGTCCAGAAACGCTTTGGAAAACCAGCATTCAGAAGAAGACATCAGCCTATTGAGTCTTTCAGCCATGTCATTCTGCTGTGGCGTCTTCCGCACAGAAAAATGCCTCTGTATGCCCTGCTCATTATAAAACCTCATAAAATTGGAGTCGGTGTATTCAGTCTCATTATCTGACCGCAAGTACTTGATTTTTTTGCTTGTCTGGTTCACCTCTGCCTTCCACAGTTTGAACTTGGCAAAGACATCTGATTTCTGCTTCAGATAAAACACCCAAACTTTGCAAGAAAAATCATCAGTAAATGTAACAAAATATCTTGCACCACCCAAAGATACCTCTCTGGTCGGACCCCATACATCAAAGTGCACATAATTAAGAATTTCTTCTGTTTTGTGTTTTCCGGTCTTGAACCGAGCACGACTCTACTTTCCGAGAATGCAAAATTGGCAAAGATCCAGCTTACAACTCCGAACTTCCTTCAAAAGATTTCTCTTATGAAGCTGCCATTCCACGCTCACTCAGGTGACCAAACGCATGTGGCACAACCTGGTTGCATCAGAAGTAGACTCCACCAGCGTAGCATTGCATACAGCGGTGCACCCCGACAACAAATACAAGTTGCGTTCAGTTCTGTTGGCCAGCTTTGGTCATCCACAAAAGTTCTCGACCTTCAAACCTGAAATCATAACCATTGGCCTGCAAAGTCCCCAACGAAATCAGGTTCTTCCGCAAATTCGGAATATGCCTGACCTTATCCAATGTACGCACGCCACCTTCATCAACCATAATTTTCACCTATCCAATACCAGAAACAGGGCAAACAGTATCGTTTCTCATGAAAATTACACCAGATGCAACTGGCGTGATAGTAGTGAACCACTCACGGTGCGGCGACATATAAAACGAGCAACCAGAATCAACAATCCAATTATCAGAGTACTTACTAGATAAGGCACAGAGCAAATCTCCATCGCTATCACTATAAGTCTAAGCCACGTTCGCAGAACTGGACCCCCCACTCTTCATCTTTGCCTCTTGCCGATCCTTCTGTTCCATTTTCTTTTCAGGACACCCGTTCTGATAATGTCTGAGCTTCTTGCAATGATAACACTCCACTGTCTCCATGCTCTGGGACTTGGATTTTCTCTTCTTCCCATCGCCTTTACCCTTGGTCTTTTTGCCACCTCCTTTACTCCCCTTAACAAACAGACCCTCACCCGGAATAGCCGCTTCTACACTCTGTTTGCGCTATGAATGGACAGGCAGAGTAGAAGTAATTACATCAAGACTAATTGAGTCCTTACCATATGTCAGGATCGTCACCAAATGGTCGTAGGAACCCGATAAAGAGCACAACAGAATCACAGCCTTTCCTCATCATCAATCTTCACGCCCAACAGCGCCATGTCCGTGAGGTAAGTATTGAACGAATTGACATGCTGTTGCAGATCAGCTCCCTCCTGCATCTTCATACTGTAGAGACGCTGCTTCACGAATAGCTTGTTCATCAGGGTCTTCGACATATACTGACCCTCCAATTTGTCACATACAGCTTTCGGCATCGATAGGTCCAAGATGTGATACATCACCTCGTCCGAAACACACAATCGGATCAATCCCGCGGCCTTCTCCTGCATCTCTGCCCAATCGGCGTCCTCCATGTCCTTCGATTTCGCAACGCGCAGCGCCTACTACAAGCCCTGCTGAGCCAACAAGTCCTTAACTCTCCTCTGCCACAGTCCGAAATTACCAGATCCATCAAACCGCGTAATCTCAAATTTCACTCCAGGATTAAGCACCATCGTCTGATACCAATTGTTAGCACACGCACTCACAGAAATAATGAATCGAAACGAACAAGACACATGACGTTGTTTACGCAGTTCGGTAACGATGTGTCACCTATTCTGCGGCTATAGAGTAGCTATAGCTCCGTTTATTGCTTTCTTTTTGTGTTGTTAGGGTTACAGAAGCAACAACATATATATATATATATATCGAAAACCCTAAACAGTACCGCGGTGGGCTTCGCCCCCTGCGCCCCCAGCCTGGTCCCTTTTCAGCGGGCCTACGCTTAGCAGCCCAGCCCACATGAGCCACACTCAACACTTCGCAAGAAACATTTGCATACAGTCAAATGCTTCATCCAGCTATGAATCATGATTCTAACAATGGCCCTAGATACTGAGAGTAATCACACACAGTAGATTAAAAATAGTCAATAACTTCAGCCATTATTAACCATTATGCAGCATTCTCATACGCTAAGAAATCCAACAACTGCCAAGATTTCCAACTAAGTAACTCTACATGTCTTGTTCATCATCTTCTGAAAGTCCAAATCCCACTCTAAATTTAGCATCACATTTTCATCAAAGATATTTTACACAATACAAAATTCACTATGCACAACTAGACAAGCCAACAACTTCAGCAAATATCGACCATTACCTTCATCAACATTATCTCCAGTCGAGAAGCCAACAACTAACATTATTTCCAAATGTGTTGGAACAACACGAGAAATTCAAATAAAAACCAAAACACACTAAACAAGCAAAGGAGAGGGAATAAAAGCCCACCTCAGGAACAACTTTTCCGAAAAGCTCGAAGCTGAACCCAAAAGATTTGCCTTGAGCACTATTAGCAGAGAAACTAAACTTCCCAGCCGGCTCACAAGTCACGGAAACATCTTTAGCATCCGGCAAAGCAATCGTCAAGTATACCTTGTCCGATCTTTGAGCCCACAACACCTCCGGAGGTCGAACACTGCAGAAAGAAACACATAGAAATACGAATTTGGTCCTTAACCAACCATAACACTCTGAAATACAAACAAACAAAACTCTGGAACTGCTGTGTTTTGGAGCACAATTGATTCAACAAAAAGTGATCTTACACTATAAAGAAGCTTGAGAGGAGTGGATCGTACCTCATTTCTGAAGAGTTACAGGTGGAAGGGAGTAAAGCAGAATGAGGTGAAACCCTAGAAAAGGAGAGATTGCTGAGCAGGGACTGTTGGGCAACTCTTTCTGAATTTCGCCTTCAAATTTGTTTTCTATTATATTCTTTAAAAGCTAAATTACATTGATTTGAGATATATTGTACTTGCGCTTTTTTTCATTTAATTTTTTTGTAAATTAATTAAGTTAATTTAGATTAGATTAAGTTAAACTGAGTTTAATTAAATAGATTAATCTAAATTAAGTACATAAATCCGCTATCATACCGGCCGGCCACTTTCGACTATCGGCCACCTCCATTCGGAGTCGAATACTTTCGACTATCGGCCACCTCCATTCGGAGTTTCGACTGTGGTCTATTTAAATTAAATATTTAAGTTAAGAACTTGTTCAAAAAATAACTTAAGTTGATTGAATTCATACTTTTTATAAAATATTTCAACATTGATTTAGTGAGAATGAATTTAAAATTTAGGAAAAGATACAAAATAATATCTTGATTACTGCTTCATTGCAAATCAAATATGAAATATCAAAATTTTCAATTAAGGTACCAAACCACAGACTTGTAATATTAGTACCGAATTATATAAAAATTTCAATTCAAGTAACGAACTATCAGTTTTTTTAATTCAAATACTAATTATTAAAATACAAACTAATCGGTTATTGAGTTGAAATTCAAAATTATACTTATTTATCTTTAAATTCAATTAGTTTCAATGTAACAGTTAGGTATTAGAATTTTTTTTTTTTATATAGTTCGGTACTTGAATTGAAAATTTTGATAGTTCGGTATTTGATTTGAAATGAGGTAGTAGTTCCTAATATGTTTTGCACTTTACCCTTAAAATTCATAAGTAGTTCAACGAAAAAAGTTTTAAAAAAACTTTTATTAAAATGAATATCGTACAAAAAAAAGAAACCATTTTATAATTATATATTTATGTGCGTGGAAGGACATTTTAACCGATTGAAATTAAAAGTTCAAAAGAATTGTGATCGAGAAATAAGTTTAAATAGACGATAAAGAATTACAGTACTTTGCACTAGAGTTCTATTTAAAAGATGAATGGTGAGCGAGGATGGCGGTGGTGAGTGATGGTGTTGAATAGATGAATGGTGAGCGTGTGGTGGTGATGGTGAGTGGATGATGTTGAATGAATTAGTGGTGAATGGGTGAGTGATGAATGGGTGGTGATGATGATTGTGTGGTGGTGACAAGTGGTTATGGTGAGCAATGTGTTTCAAAATGGGTGGGGAAGAGTGGGTGTTGGTGGTGATGGTGGGTGGATGATGTTGAATGAATCAGTGGTGAATAGGTGGTGATGATGATTGTGTGGTGGTGACAAGTGGTTACGGTGAGCAACGTGTTTCAAAGTGGGTGGGGAAGAGTGGGTGTTGGTGGTGAATGATTGTGTTTATGCGGTTGAAAATATTGAATTAAGTACTAAAGTAAAATTAAGATAATTTAAAAATATCACACTCTAAATTTAGATGAATCACACATAGTACCAAGCTTGGCGTGAGGAGCATTGGAAACAACAAATTTGGCAGACAATAGCCAAATGCGATCAACAGAAAGAACCTTAGTAAAAACATCAGTTGATAAGAGTGAGTCCGCATATGGGGCTAAAAAAGTTAGAAATGACATGTTTACCCCATGACAATCTATCTCGATGTGCTTGATTTTTTCATAAAAACCTTAATATCTAAAAATGTGTCAAGGATTATGACATCCTTGACAAAACTACCACAAGTTGACTGGTGAGTTGCTACAGCAACCTGTGAAGATAATAGCTGCAGCAATCTGAAGACAGTCAACCTGAAAACTTCCAACAAACGGGCAAAGGTCTATGATCGGAGTTCGAAGTGCCTAAATGGCTTTAGGAAATTACCGCAGCTACAAAATAAGTGACAACCTACAAAGATTGAAGAGAAGATTTGCTTCCTAAATTACTTTTAGGAAAGAGGTTGTTACATTCAAAACTCAACAACTTTCTAAGATCTTAGAATATATCAGGATTGCTAAAAGGAATTTAGAAAGTGTTCTAAAATCGTTGTGATTATGATCCCCGTGGACTGCCACCATATAAGGGCAATGTCATACACCAAGAGAGGGACGCACACACACGCACAAAGACACACACAAAGAACTGCAAGCAAGAGTGATAAGCAAAGAGCGAAGAGATAGAGTGTTGTCACTACTAAAGCTGAGAGAGATCACAGCTTAGAGAGTCTGATCGAAGCTTGATCGTCAAAGTTCAACTGGAGCGGAGTCTCGTTGAAGATTAAGTACAAACCTTTGAATAATCATCATGGGTAAGCTGGTCATAGACAATCAAGAAGCAGAGCAACGTCCCCGATAGCTGACAAGAGGTCACTGATCAAGGGGGAGCGTCACCGGAGTTGTGAGAACTCGCGGAGAGCCGACTAAGCAGCTGGAAGAGTTTAGAGAGTTTGAGACATATGCTACGAGAGAGCAACATGATTGAGTAAGTTGTTGTAGCAACCTGTTATACACCGAGTAGTGTAGTAGACAGAGTAAGTTAATCTTGTGATTATATTGAGCTAAGATTCTAGCTAGGTTAGAAGTAGGGGTTGTTCTAGCATATGTTGAGGACTGGTATCTTTGTACTTTAACCATTGATAGTGGAATCTTGAGGACTGAAGAGAAGTCCTCCCCAGAGGTGGGAAATGGCCGAACTGAATAACCAAAGTGTTTAAGTCTTTTACGTTCGGCCCCAAGTATGGTAAAAGGTTACTATAGCAACCTGTCCGATCCAGACACTAGCAACACGCCTAATTTCAAAGTCTTTAAAGCATCTTCATAGATAAACCAGTCATATATAATCAAAGAGCAAAGAAAAGTTCCCAATAGCTGACAGAAGGTCACTGATCAAGGGGGAGCTTTATCAGAGTTGTGCAAACTCGCGGAGGTCCGACTAATCAGCTGGAAGAGCTTGGAGAGTCAGAGACATGTGCAACGGGAAACAACTTGATTATGTAAGTTGCTATAGCAACCTATTATACACTGAGTAGTGTAGTAGACAACGCAGGCTAATCTGTGTGTTCAAATTAAGCTGAGTTAGCTAGTCTGCATGTTCAGACTAAACAATAATTCTAGTTAGGTTAGAAGTAGAGGTTGTTCTAGCATAGACTGAGAACTAATACCTTTGTACTTTAACCATTGATAGTGGAATCTTAAGGACTGAGGAGAAGTCCTCCCCAGATTTAGGCATTGGTCGAACTTGGTCACCAAAGTCTCTGAGTCTTTCCGGTTCGGCCCTAGTAAGATAATTCTGCAACATGCCTAATTTCAGTTGGTATCAGAGAGGGTTACTCGACACACGGAGTGGAATCCGAAAGCTCATTGATGATAACTAAGGCGAATATGAAGGAATGACAAAGCAAAAGCAGACCACTGTTGCTTGAAGGAAGAAACTATGCGTTAGAAAGCTCGCATTAAGCCTTCCTGAAGGCCATAAATGAAAGGCTTGGAGAGATGTGGTCTCAGAATGGGCACATCCCCTGGGGATATACAACACATGAGTAGCACAGAAGAAGTCTTATGATAGATGGACTGCTGAAGAAGAAGATATAGCATCCGGCAACTCCAAAGCTCTCAATGCTATATTTATCGCAGTTGATGCAAATAATTTGAGACTAATCTCAAACAGCGATGTTGCCAAACATGCTTGGGACATTTTGGAGACAGCTCATGAGGGCACAAAAATAAAAGAAAAACGTCAAGGATCCAAATGATCACCTCAAAGTTTGAGAGTCTAAGGATTCATGAAGGAGATACCATAACGGACTTCAATGCAAAATTGTGCGATCTATCAAATGAAACCTATGCACTTGGAGAACTTATGCATAAAAAGGTGTTCAGATCACTGCCCCCAAGATTTGACATGAAGGTTACCACCATAGAAGAGGCACAAGATATCAAGAACATGAGATTGGAAGCATTTATCGGTTCACTGAAATAATTTGAGATGAAACTGGTTGAGGAAGCTTCACCATCCCGAGGGAAGAACATTGGACTGAAAGTTGAAATAGATGAGAAGCAAGCATCCCCGGAGGAGATGATACAGCAACTGGCTCTGCTGGCAAAGAATTTCGGAAAGATCATAAAGAAGCTAGACCAACTCCCCCCCCCCCCAATATGCAGGTCAACAATGGTTCTAAAAATCAGTTCAGAAGAAGAGGAAACTTCCCAAGAAGAAATAAGAATGCAGCTCAAAGTAGTGAAGAGCGGAAGGACAAACAAAAGAGAATTCGATGCTGGGAATGTGAAGGTCTCAGCCAAAGGTAATCTGAATGCCCTAGCAGCCAAAAGAAGAATAACTGCAAGTCTTATGCTGCCAAGTGGAGCAATGAAGACTCACAGGATAGTGAGCATGAAGTTGAACCCCAAAACAATCTGGTGCTGGCATCTGTAGCAGACCTCAACTTCGTCAGCAGAGATAACTTGAAGAGCCTTATCGATTCAGAATGCAACATGATGAAGAACTTAAGGAGGAAACCCTTGCTAAAAACTTTGCCCTGATACATCAGAAGTGGCTGGAAGTTATTGAAATCAATAAGGATCTCAACACCAAGGTATTTCGTCTAGAAGATGAAAACATGATTTGCAGGAAGCTATGGATGCTCTGAAGACTAGGAAGAACTGCCTAAGTCACGCCGTCATCTCTCTGACGACTCAAGCCAACCAGCATGAAGAAGACTATGTCGCTGTGATGGAAGAACTGAGTCTGCATAAGAGAATGGCAAAGATGCTTAACAGTGGATCAAGTAACCTCGATAACATCATAGCATGTCAAAGGTATGGAGGAGGGAACACGGGTCTTGACTACACGGGAGAAGGTTTCTGAAAAAACACAGCTTGGTAAAGCCGAGGAGCCAAAACAACATGAAGTGGAGTGCAAAAATTGGACAGGCCAGCCAAACCTTAAAAACATGTCCAAAAGAAACTGCCCAGAAGAAGCAGCCAGCAGATGCTACAATAACCTCTGCATCTACATCGTGCAATGAAGTCTTGGAATGACAATCGCATCTGCTACTTCTGCAACCAAGTCGGTGATATCCAAAGAGTCTGTCCCATTCTCACTCGGATTGGAGGCCACGAAGATCGTCCACTGCCAGGCATCGGAGAAATAGGTCAGGAAGTAGACACTAGGCTTATGTGTCCTACAGCTCGTCGAATTCAATAAAAGAAGGAACCTGGTACTTCAATAGTGGTTGATCGGTACCAATGACTGGAGATCGAAACTACTTGTTCAACATTCAGCCATGCAAAGAACTACATGTGACGTTTGGCAATGCCCAACCTGAAGAATGCGAAACTCATGGATGGGTTGAAAGTAAATCTCATCAGCATAATCCAACTATGTGAAGTTATGCACTTTGTCAACTTCACACAAGACTTCTGCCAAGTATTTGACAAACATGGATGCTGCATCATGAACGAAACAAGGTCTACTTATTGAAGGTTGGTGTAGCAACCTCTACATCAACTTGCCTAATGACCAAAACTGAAGAGCTGAACTTGTGGCACAAACGAATGAGTCATCTGAATCTCAGAACTCTCAAGAGGATTGCTACTGAACACTTCGTCTGAGGAATCCCTGAGATCAAAGGTGATCGGGCTACAGCAGGTTGCTATAACAACCTCTTGTGACACTTGCGGAATTTCTTTACTTCGGACGAACCTGAAAGATTCAAAAGCTTTGGTTACCCAGTTTGGCAACTGCCTACGTCTATGGAGGACTTCTTTCCGGTCCTCAAGATTCCACTATCACGGTTAACGACAAAGGATTCCAAAACTCAGCCTACGCTAATTTAACCTCAACTTCTAACCTAGTCAGAATCTCAGCTCAGTCTGATCGCAGAGACTAGCGTACACTGTCTACACACTCCAGTAGTAGAACACTATCTCTGATCACACAGACTTAGCCTATTCTAAAACAATATGTTATAGTGGATGTTATAGCAACTTACTTTGTCAAGTTGTTGTAACTTTTGTCCACGACTCTCCAAGCACTCTCTGCTGAGCAGTCGGACCTCCACAAATTCTCCTGACTCTGGCAAAGCTCCCCCTTGATTTATGACCTCGTGTCAATAGCTGGGAATTCTGTTTTGCTCTCCGATAGTCCGCGACTATGCTTCAAAGCAAGTACTTGATCTTTCAACGAGACTACGCTCCAGTTGATGTTCTTATATCCGCATAGATCAGACTCCTCTAGTCGTGATCTTCCCTCAACTCATGCACCCACAACTCTGTGCTTTAGCCTTTAGCTTCCGCTCTTTTCTTATGCGTCTGTCTCTGTCGTTGTGTGTGTTTTACAGAGTTGTGCTTCTACGGCGTTTATATAGCTCCAGCACCGAACAAACTTGGAAACTTCACGCTGACTGGAACTTAGAAATCTATCATAATCTTTGTGGCGCAATCCCGTTCTTCTCCTAGATTCTAGGAGGTTGTTGAGATGCCTTCTTTTCTAAACCAAAATTTACAAACTTATCTTCTTAAATCTCTTCCGATCGCTTGATGAAGACTTCTGATCAACTTTGATTGACTGTGAGACTCCCTAACCTGTTGCGACGCTAGCAGCAATCCTTCGGACGCTCTCCATGCTTCACATGTTGATCGGCTATGTTGCTCTAGCTTTGAGTCTTCATGGTATGCTATAACATCTTCAATCAGTCGGTTGTCAGCTTTCGAAACTTGTTCCAGCATCTAACACCGTAGAATGTTGTAGCAAATTTTTACGATTGTTTTGTCAAGAATATCATAATCTTAACACATTTAGTTTACTTATCATTTTGCATTGAATGTTAAGTGTAAACAAATGTTTAAAATATATCATACAGCAAAGAGCTATAATTTCTAACCCTGATTTGTAATTATAATCATATGTTTTAACATATAATGTTAATGCACCCAAAATATTTGCAGCTGTTAATGACATTTATAGATTCGGATAACCATCACAATATATTGGTCCATGTTCCAAACTAAATTCAATTATTTCCATTAATGATTATTTACAATTAAGATTTTTGTCATCTCTTAAAGTTGCTATAAAGCTGTTAGATAATCCTTCTAATGTTATAGATTTGTACGCAATTCAGACCAAACCAATATGTAAAAATTTATGAGTTATAATATAAGAAAGTAAATCACTTTCATCAAGTAATTTGATCATAATTTGACTATTATGCAACCGAATTATTTCTCCCGTTTGTATGTTTCCAAACATCTGTGGCTTCGATCTTATTTAACTCAAATGCAATTTCAAGTGACTGTTTTTCTAAATTTTGACTTAAATACCAACAAGGCACCAGATACAAAAAGAACACAAACTGCCACTTCTGGTGGCAATTTGTGAAAAAGAATATCATTTGGGATAAATTCAACGGGATGACAAATGGGAAAAATAGTTTGGATATATGGCAAATGAGAAATTGTTTTAGATAGCTACTACTACTACTAAAGTACCTCATTTATGCTATATTCAATAACACTATTAAAATATATATACTATTAATTATGCTTATATATTTGTTTCAGTACCCAAATATGGAAATTTTAAAAATATAAATAGTAGATAATTTAAATAATAGCCCTTATATAATAGCCCTTATTAGTAAATTAATTCAACAATACTCAACACAAATTATAGAAAAAATAAATTATGTGAGTTACAAATAAAAACAGTCAATATAAATACGAAAAGGAGGTGTTTTATGCTGGACTAAAAATATGTTTTTAATTACTTATTTTCTATTTCAAAAAGTTATTTACCGATGAAATATATTACAACATTTGAAGTCTCGTGATGCTCACTTGTTAACGCCTCTGTTTGCATTGAAATTTTTTTCGAACGGCCACCCATGCAAGACTTTGTTTAAACAAAAACCACCCATCCGAGTTTTCTTTACGAAATGCCATCTTTTTGGAAAGCTGCTTTTGCCATAAGCAGCTTTCCAAAAATATTTCAGATGGCATCCAGTTAGCGCTGAAGTGGTTGCGTACATGGTGCTGATGTGGGATTGCATAGAAAGCCGCTCATGGGAAAAGCGGCTTTCTATGAAAAATAGATAACCGCCTTTCCCAAAGGCGGTTTTCTGTGTAATTAAAAAAAGATTATGTGCTTCCTTCCCTTCGAGTGCCTTCTCTCCCTCCTAGCTCCCTGTCCCGCGAGCTCTACCCTCTGAAGATTGAAGTTCAGTTGCGGAGCCTTCCTTCCAGTTGCAGGTAAGTCTGTTTAGGGTATATTAATTCATTGTGCAGTGATTTGTTGTTGGAATTTTGGGTTGATTTGGAATTGGAAAATTTTAGGGTTTCGAACTTGTATTGATTTTGCTCTGATTGTTGGTTTCAATGTGCATATAGCTGAATTTGACATTTGTGTAGTGTTATTTGTTGAAGTTGATGTTAGTTTTAAGGGTTATGGTTAATTAGATGTTAGTATATAAAATTGTGTGCGCTGTTGGTGACAGGTTACAGCAGGTTGCTATAGCAACCTCTGGGTCACTTTGCGGAATTTCATTGCTTCGGCCGAGCCTGAAGAACTCAACAACATTGGTTACCCAGTTCGGCAACTGCCTATGTCTGGGGAGGACTTCTCTCTGTCTTCAAGATTTCGCTGTCTCAATTCAAGTACAAAAGGATTCCAAAATTCAGCTAACACTAGTTTAACCTCTACTTTTAACATAGTCGAAATCAGTGTTCAATCTGATCACACATACTAGCAACACAGTCTGATCACATAGACTTGCTCATACTGTCTACACACTCCAGTAATAGATAGCTACAGTTCACAGACTCAACCTATTCTAAAACAATGAGTAACAGGAAGATGATATAGCAACTTACTCAGTCAAGTTGCTGTAACTTCTGTCCACGACTCTTCAAGCACTCTTTGCTTAGCAATCAGACTTCCACGAGTTCTCCTGACTCTGGCGATAATCCCCCTTAATCAATGACCTCTTGTCAATATCTGAGAACTATGCTTTGATAACCGATTCCACGACAGCTCCTCTCCGCGACTATGCTCCAAAGCAAGTACTTGATCTTTCAACGAGACTACGCTTTAGTTGAAGTTCTTTAGATCAAGCTTAGAGAAAACTCCTCTAATCGTGATCTTCTCTCAATTCATACACCCACAATTCTGTGCTCTAGCCTTTAGCTCCCGCTTTTTGCTTATGCGTAGCTCTCTATGGCAGTGTGTCTGTGTGTGTGCTCTCTTTCTTTCGTAGAGGCGCTGCCTTTATATACTGGTAGCATTTGAAGGATTAAAAAAATCCTAGTCCCACTAGGATTTAAGCGCTTTCCAAACTCCTTTTAGCAGTCCAAGATCCATCACAAGATCTTTGGAGTTTGTTGAGGTATGGATGTAACAACCTTCTTTCCACAAAATCTTTTTAGAACCATATCTTTAACTCAAGCTTTGAGAACTGATTTGGGCAATCTGTTGTTGCGGGCAATTCCTAAAACGGTTAGGAATTTTCTCCGGACATCCAATCTGGGCTGTCTTCACAATGCTTCAGTTGCTGTCTTCACAGGATGTTGTAGCATCTCCCTAGATTACCTTTTACAGATTTTGTCAAGGTTGCCACATACCTTAATAGCTTTTTGTTAGGGTTGATGTTAGCCTTTGTTTGAAAGTTAGGTATAGGTTTTGAAGGGTAGTTTGATTCAGTTTGTTATCCAATATGACAAATTTGTGTGGGTAAACCCTAAACAACTCAATCAGGAATTTGTTTTGATATTTACAATGGTCGGAACTAAGAAAAATAAATGTTTTGTTGTTGTTGTTATTGATTATTTTTTGGTGATAACCGCCTTTGAAAAAGGAGGTTTTCGATAAAATAGAAGTCATGGGCTTATGATCGGATGAACACTTGATTCAATGCGAAAGCCGCCTTCAAATCAAAAACCTCCTTTCTCAAAGGTGATTTTGGCTAATAGCCGCCTTTGGGTAATGCCGTTTTTATCTTGAATTAAGTGTTGATCTGATCAGAAGCCCTTGACTTCTAATTTACCGAAAACGTCCTTTTCCAAAGGCGGTTTTTGATGATACCAGCCTTTGGGAAAAGAGGTTTTCGATAAAATAGAAGTAAGGGGCTTCTGATTGGATGAACACTTGATTCAAGACATAAAACCTCCTTCAAATCGAAAACCTCCTTTCTCAAAGGTGGTTTTTGGTGATAACCGCCTTTGGGAAATGAGGTTTTCGATAAAATCGAAGTCAGGAGGTTTTGATCGGACGGAAACTTGATTCAAGACGAAAGTTACTTTCAAATCGAAAACCTCCTTTCCTAAAGGCGATTTTTGGTGATAATCACTTTTGGAAAAGAAGGTTTTAGATAAAATAGAAGTCAAGGGCTGCTTATCGGATGAACATTTGATTCAACATATAAAACCTCGATAATCGCCTTTGAGAAAGGAGGTTTTCGATTTGAATGCCATGTACGGATACACTTCAGCGCTTACGGGATGATATCAGAATTTTGTTTGAAAAGACGCTTATGTCAAAAGTGACTATCAAAAAAAAAAATAATTTATAAAGAAAATTTGGGTGGATGATTTTTATTAAACAAAGTCTCAGTTCCATTTTCCGTTAAAATTATTAACAAATAAAATGTTAAAATAATATACGATTCATCCCCATCGACGTCCGCCCCCTGCCTTATCAAAACCCTAAAAAGTCCCCAATCACGCCGAACGCTCTCTTCTCTCTCTGCTGTCTCGCATCGCTTCGTCTTTTCCATGGACGTCGATCCTTCTGGGCCGGGCAATCAACCGCCGAAGAAGCACAGCAAAGTGGAAGCTCTCCAAGCTTTGACTTCCGGTCCGCTGCGTTCATCACTCTCCAAGCTCTCAGCCTCGTCCAGAGCAATCCCGTCGGATAAAGACTTCCATTTCTATTACAATTTCGACGAGTTCAAGCTTCCGGTGAAAGAAATAGTCACCAGGTCGGAATCGGTGTTAGACAGGATCGGTGCAGCGGGTGATCTGTTGGGGAAAGTGATGAGTTTTCCGAGAGGGGATACGGATGAAGGGTATGATTGGCTCGTGGGGGTAAGTGATGAGATTTTTGAGCGGTTTGATAGTTCGGTTGATGAATTTGAGCGCGCGAGGAAGAAAAGGGAGGAGGTGGTGCTGGGGATGGAGGATGATGGGTTTCAGCTGGTTTGTGGGAGGAGTAAGAAGGTTAACCGGGCTGAGGGGGGAGAGAAGATTGGTGGGGAGAATTTAAGTCAGCCTGGGGTTAAGATGGCTTTTAAGGACAAGAAGACTCTTGGGGCTAAGCCGAGGGTTCCGTTTCATATTCCGACTATCAGGAGGCCGCAAGAAGAGTACAAGGTTCTGGTTAACAATGCAAACCAGCCTTTTGAGCATGTGTGGTTGGAGAGGAGTGAGGATGGGTCAAGATTTGTGCATCCCCTGGTTAGTTTCTTTGGGTTCATTCTCTGAGATCTATTGACTTCTTGATACTGTAAACGACTACTTTTGGTACATTTATTGATTTAGGTTGTCAATCAGTTTAGTTTGTGTGTTTATCCATCTGTTTGGCTGCCATACTTTTTTTTTTTAATCATGGTGACAGATTGTTTACTGAAAGATTAGTAAAAAATGTGTCACTGGAGACTCTTAAAAGAATTTACACAGTTGCATTGAAACATTAGATGTTTGCTTTGACATGTGTTGATCACTGTTGATTATTCAATATTAGAAAATGAAGATAAGACTTTAACCATGCTTTCTTGAGCCTTTTACGGGAGGAAAGATTTCAAATTTTCAACCTGGAGATGAACTGTCCAAGTTATTGTTTAAATCAGGTGATAGTATTGGATTCTTAAGAGCTTTTCAGTTGTCTTGTGTATAAACAAGTGCCATAAATAGTGTAGGACACACACAATCAGTATTAATAATAAAAAAATTGCAAGTTATGCTTTTCACTGATTGATGTAAATCAGTAGTCACTACTCACTGCCTGCATTTCATTTGGGGGTTGGTTGTGTTCTTAACTTGTTTTTTACCGTTGGTGCTTAAAGGAAAAGCTATCTGTTTTGGATTTTGTTGACAAAAATGTGGGGGTTCTGAAACCTGTAGAACCTCCATCCATTGAAAGCACACCTTTCAAGCTCATACAAGAAGTCAAAGACTTGAAGGAGTTGTCTGCTAAATTGCGCGTAGTTGATGAATTCTCGGTAATTTAAGTTGTGATTTGTGGTAGACTTATCCCTTTTCATGCTACTATCTATCTAAGCCAGTTCATCGATAGCAGAATCATAATAATCCGTTTGTGTTTGCTTTCTTCTGGGTCCCTATGTCATACCATTTTACAGGTTGACCTGGAACACAATCAGTACCGTTCTTTTCAAGGATTGACTTGCTTGATGCAAATTTCGACCAGAACCGAGGACTTTATTGTTGATACTTTAAAGCTTCGTGTTCATGTTGGTCCATATCTTCGAGAGGTTTTTAAAGACCCAACAAAGAAAAAGGTTTTATTTCAATTACTTATTGCGCCTCCTTCAGTATAGTTTTTCACAATTTCATAATTTGATGAAATTCACTAAAATAGGTGATGCATGGAGCTGATCGGGATATTTTTTGGCTTCAACGGGATTTTGGCATTTACATCTGCAATTTGTTTGACACCGGACAAGTAAGCCCAATTACTTACAATGTTTGTTTGTACAATCCTCTGGAATTTGATTTGCCCTATTATAGTTGTATCAAGGAATTTTGTTTTTAATTTTTTTTTCCCTGCGTGCTCTAGAATGCTTGAAACTTGGTTGTAGATGCTCTTGTGTGATGCACAATTAGTGGCATATTATTCTAGCTGGCATGCAGATGGATATAAGAAATGACTATCACGTGTAATTGAATTCTTGAATTCTGATTACCAAGTTTTCTCTTTTTAACTGTTGATATTAATATGCACTTTTGGAGCCCAGCACGTAGATTAAATTTCTCTCAAATTTATCAGGCCTCGAGAGAATTGAAATTAGAGAGAAACAGTCTCGAGTACCTTCTGCACCATTTTTGTGGAGTCAGCGCGAATAAAGAGTAAGCTATGTATTTTATTCAGTTATTATAGTGAACTTGCTACTCTATGGTTGTAGCATTTGCATGTGATTTGTCTGCTGATCTGATCTAGTGTCGCAGATATCAGAATGCAGATTGGAGGCTGCGTCCTTTGCCCGAAGAGATGATAAGGTATTGTTTAGTGGTCATTGCCTGGTAGAATGTTTTCATTTGATTTTATTTCATAGTTAAAATTTGTCATTGCATATTGTATTTTTTACAGTATATTGGTTATTAGGTGTTTAGGTACATTGTTATACTTACTGTACATTTTGTGCTGCAAATTACAACCTTATTTGTGGCACAGATACGCAAGAGAAGATACTCATTATTTGCTGTATATATTCGATTTACTTAAAATTGAGTTGACGAAGATGCCAAAGGATCATGAATCGGCTGATGATCCCCTTCTACAGGTATACCATAAAATAAACATACATTTTGTTTGACCAGACCTTTCTCACAATAATTATATTTCGTCTTGTTATGCTTGTGAATAAGAGTAGACTATTGGCATGTCTTTTTTATTTCCTGGAGCAGTAATTGTTTGCTATTTTTATTAAGCGCTAATAGCTCATCTGTGCAGGTATACAAGCGCAGTTATGACATATGCATGCAATTTTATGAGAAAGAGCTCCTGACAGAGAATTCCTATCTCTACATTTATGGGTATGTTTGATCATGTTGTTTAGCTACGAACTTGAGCATGCTAGATTAACGTGATTAATGTGTGATGTCTCTTACATTTACTATGGGTATCTCACTTGTTCCCAATCTATTCTCGCATTTGTAAAAAGAATAAAATAAGCAACAAAATGATGACACTTTGTTATGCAGACTGCAAGGTTCAAACTTCAATGCACAGCAGCTGGCTATTGTTGCGGTAAGTGCATGTTTTTTTTATGCCATTGTGGATTCTACATGCTTTGTTAGTATGGGGATGATACATGATCTGATTTACCATGTACCTATTATATGCATAGAACTGGATAAAATTCATGGAGTGCTTTGTCAATCAGGAACTGAATGTGGGACATTATTTGTATTTTACGTTAGGATGTGAACCGGTGCGGGTTTTATGTCGTTTTCCTTGTATTCATATTTTTAATTAAGTGAAGCATCGATGTTAGATATAGTGTTGGGTCTCGGAAGAGTTAGCACTGACTACTTTGCATTATCATTAGCTATTTTTAAATTTGTATTGTTGAACTGAAATTATCATTAGGGGCTCTGTGAGTGGCGCGATGGTGTTGCCCGTGCTGAGGATGAAAGTACCGGATACATATTGCCGAATAAAACTTTACTTGAAATAGGTAGTTGCACTGTAGTTATCTTTCATCACAATTCATTTCCATGATCTTTTATATGGCTGATTGACTTTATGGTTTGCTCCTTTAATTTTTGCAGCCACACAGATGCCTGTTACAGTTGGCAAGCTTCGGCGTCTTGTAAAATCAAAGCATCCTTATGTTGAGCGCAACATTGGTGCGGTTCTCAGTATAATCTTCCATGCGATTCAAAATGCTTCTGCATTTGAAGCTGTTGCCGAGCAACTGAAGCAAGGGGCTCTTAATGTGGTATGCGCGATGCAAATGACTCGTGATCGGATCACGAGCTTATATTTTCTTATTCATTTCAGCATCGAGTTTATACATTTCTTGTGTATCTAAATTTTGTAGGAAGTTATTTTTGCTATTATGTTTAAAAATCCTGATGCTTACTGGAGACAAGGTGTGAGATTATCTTTTAATATATTGGGCTTTAGCCGGTGTAGGGTAGTGAACGCTTTTTTCAGTTCTACCTTCGTAGTTGGACACTCCTAATTTGGAAAAGCTGTGGATGAAAAACAGTACCTGTTGCTAAATATCACCAGTAAATTTTCTCTTTACTTGCCTGTCCAGGTTCAA
The DNA here is from genome assembly GCA_963678935.1 of Umbilicus rupestris. Lineage (NCBI taxonomy): Eukaryota > Viridiplantae > Streptophyta > Magnoliopsida > Saxifragales > Crassulaceae > Umbilicus > Umbilicus rupestris. The sequence goes on from OY787605.1 coordinate 4,400,257, forward strand.
GAAGAAACAATACCAGTTGAAGATTTATCTGCATCAGCTAGCATGGAAGTTGAAGGCCCTTCAATAAGTCCTGTCCCAGTCGGTGTCACTACCAATGGTTATGTTACGTGTAAAATTGAAGATAAGAGTATTGATTTCGCAAAAACTCCACATGGCATATGTAAACAAGAAGGCTTGTATGGGAATGTTGACAATCAGAGCAACAGAACCGCTGGATCATATGCTTATGCTCCAGCATATCCAAGTGAGAATACAGCCATCCCAATGTCTTCAGGAACTGAAATTGTTGAAACAACAACATCTGGACAATCTGCCAAGGTAGGAAATTTGTTATTGTTTAATTGAACATAATGTAATGCATTTTGTAAATTTTAATTTTCACCTTTAATTTTCTAGGTAAGTGCTACTGTTCAGGTGGCTAAGAAACCAAGTCGTGCTTTTGGTGCTTTGTTTGGAACAGGTCCTATAAAGAAATCAAATCAAAATGCAACTGTGAGTAGCTTGCTATCTGTCAATTTGATCGTCACTGTTGATGGTCGTTGTTGATCATAAGAATTTGTTTCATGTAACTTGTCATCCTCATGCAGTAATATTCTGAAGCAGTAATCTGTTTCAACTCTCACCGGTCATTTCGGTGTCTGTTTTTTCTTTTGTGCTTGTTTTTTTATCTGGCTAGATTAATATAAAATTAAGAGTTGCCGGATGGTGTTGAAGTTTTATTTTCCCCCTTGCTTTAATTTGGAACCAAATGTGGATCCTGACATATTTCTTGCTCTGGTTCTTAGGACAAGGGGACTATAAAGTTGGAGCAGATCAAATCATCTGTGAATCTTCCATTTCACCAGTTTACTGGAATGGGTCCGCTATTGAAACCTCTAGCAAAGGAAGAGCAAATGTCATTTGGAGTCGGACGAGATGAAGATCGTGCTCAACCACCACCCGTGGTGGCTAATGGTGCTTTGGAAGAGATTATAGTGTTAGAAGATGAAACAAGAACAGAGGAACCAGCAAATGTAATTGAGGGCAACTCTTCCGCAGATGCAGAACAAGAAGTCAAACAAGAAGACAATGGGACGGGGACATCTGACAATGATGAGGATGAGGATGAACCAACGGCCCTGTCCGAGCTATCTTCCAGCTTCAGAAAGTGCTTCCAGCCTCGACAACCCCACAAACCCAAAGAACCGAGTGCATTATTAAACTTCAAGCCATTTGATTATGAAGAGGCAAGACAGCAAGTAAAATTCGGCAACAGCCGTTTGGCAGCAACAGGAGGGGGAGATGATAATGAAGCACCTGGTCACAAAGCTAAAAAGAAGAACGCTTCAGCTACCACGAGCAAAGAACGAAGAATTGAAGAGTCTGGTGGCTTCCAACCGGGCAGGAGAAGCCAAGCTTTCCCTGCCACTGGAAACCGGAGTTCGACTTTCAAATCCCCTTAGAAATATGAACTCTCTTTCCCTAGAATATTAGAGATTCATACTGACAGGTTTTTTCACACAAAATTAGGCCCAACTTCCATTACCTACTTTTCGTATTCTGTTGATTCTTTATCCCGAAACTTCAATTTATGAAAATAAACGGTGGAACGACGCAGTTTTCAGGCGGACTCGTGATGACATGACGCAATATTATTGGGTTACTGACGTGACGGATTTACCAAATAAAAGGTTGGTGGGTCGATCCGGGGAAGGAGATCGTCAGCCATGGAAGGCGGAGGTACGCTATCGGAGATCTATCAGAGCTCGAAGCGGTTGCTGCTTCGGGCGAGGGGGGGAATGGATAGGCTCGAAAGGCTTCAATCTTCGTCCACCAGCAGCATGGATTCTCCGGAGCTTTCTTTTTCGCTGAAGAAAGATATTTCCCAGATCCAGTCCCTCTGCGTCGAGATGGATTTGCTATGGAGATCCGTTCCCGCCAAATCCCAACGCGATCTCTGGAAAAGGTCATCTTCTCGCGATTTCGGTTTGCAGATTCAGTTTCTAATTACTTCCTTTTGTTTTAAAAAAAAGATTTTGCAGTAGGGTTTGGGTGATCGCTATGCACCTTTTTGATGGATGATTGAACTGAAAAAAAAAATAGAATTGCCCTAGTTTGAAATAGATTTCTCAAATGCCCTATATCTCAAAAACGTTTCTCAAATGCCCCATTGTTATAATTTCTGTCTTAACAAGACTGAATTTTCAAAAATTGTATGAGTTCGGTCTTAATCGTTAAAATTTGTAATAATGGATGTCACGTGCGATTCCGTCAGCACCAATAATGACTTCGGTCATAGCAAGACCGAACTCATTAGAATTCTGATGAGTTTGTTCTTGGTATGACCGAACTCGTACAATTTTTAATGAATTCAGGCTTCGTAAGACCAAACTCATTAATTTCATAGCTTATTTTTTCTGTTGCTCTTCATCTATGGTAACTTTTACTTCAAGATCATCATGACCATCTGTTACTCAGAAAAAATGGAGGGTTTAGGGTTTGCAACTTTGTGACTTTTTGACAAGTTGGGGTTTGGATCATATTGGGTGACAATTATGAATTTAAGGGCACTGTCTTATCCGGAACAGATGGTCATGATGATCTTCAAGTAAAAGTTTTCATAGATGAACAACAGCAGAAGAATAAAGCTATGAGATTATTGAGTTCGGTCTTAGCAAGACCGGACTTATTATTGGTTCTGACGGGATCGCACTTGGCGTCCACTATTGTAGATTTTAACGAGTTTGGTCTTAACAAGACCGAACTCATGCAATTTTTGGGAGTTCGGTATTGTTAAGACCGAAATAAAAAAATGGAGTATTTGAGAAACGTTTTTCAGATGTAGGGCATTTGAGAAATTTATTTTTAAACCTAGGGCAATTCTAAATTTTTTTCGATTGAATTATGTATTATTGAGTTTATATTTTTTTGTGATTTTGATGTTGTTAGTGGGATATCTGAAAATTTAAACCAGTGCTCTAGTTCCACTTTAGAATCTGTATGATACCTGCTTAGAATGAAGATGTGATTTTCTTGTATTGTTTCCCACTAGATATTTCACTGCATTCAGTTTTTGTAGCTCAATTAGTCTGTCATGGAAATTGTTCTTCCATGTGCCGTTTTTGATGATTTTTCATGATGGCATGACTTCCAGAAAAGTTGAACAAGTTGCTGAAGAAGCTGACTCGCTGAAAGATAGCTTGGATAAATATCTGGCGAGGAGTCAAAGAAGAATGATGGAGGCAAAAGAGAGGGCCGAGTTGCTTGGCAGAGCTGTAAGTAGTTCTGTCTTATGGTAGGCCTTCATGTAGCGATGTGCGCTGTTATTTTTTCTGTTATCTGACCAAGGCTTTCGTTCCCCAGAATGGTGAGTCATCTCACATATTAAGAATCTTTGACGAGGAATCCCAAGCATTGCAGTCTGCTCGTAATTCATCAAAGATGTTGGAAGAAGCATATTCAACCGGAGTGGCAATACTCAGTAAATATTCTGAGCAAAGGGATCATCTGAAGGTATTACCTTCATTCTTTTTAAATTTGTTTTACGTGCTGTAATAAGCTTGGTACAAGCTGCCACCCATGGTTCAGCCTGCCTTGACTTGCTTTTCAACAAACAAAACCACAGTTATGAGTTCATGAGAGGGTACATTGATCAGCAACCAGTCCTCCATCCATGCTATTTTGGACTTTTGATTGAATAAATATATACGATATGCATTAATCAAAATGACAATTATTCATATATTAATTTTGTTACAGGAATGATAAGGTGCCTTAGAGTGTGTTCTTTTGTGCTGAAAAAAGTTACTTATACTTATTATTTACTTATATGTACTCATTATTTTTTATTATTCCATATTGGTTTGTGGTTGTGGGTGTGGGTGGTGGTGTGATGTTGGTGTTGTGGTATTGGTGTGATGCTAGTGGTGGTAGTGGTAGTGATAGTGGTGGTGGTGTTGTGATGGTGGTGGTGGTAGTAGTGGTGGTGTGATAGTGATGTTGTGGTGGCGTGCGGGTGAAAGAGATGATGAATAGTGGTGGTGTTGTATGGTGGTTGTGGTGGTGGTGTTTTGTTATGATGCTGTGGTGGTTGTGTTGGTGGTGGTGTTGATGAAAGAGATGATGAATTTATATTTATTTATATTTACTTATGTTTATTTGTATTTACTTATAAGTACAAAAAAACATGCCCTAGTCAAGGATTTCATCTAGTGTCATTTGTATATGTCATAGCATGTATGATGTTAATTATTAATATGCAAACCTGATTATCTCCCATTGTTTGTAACGAATTATGATTTGTGAAGTGAATGTACCAAGATGAAGGATTGGGGAAAGCCTACCCTTGAGCTAATGGATTAATAATACCATGCATGCATAACTGAACTTGAAATATTAGGTCTCATTTATGCATTTGGATGGTTGGTTAACTCTTGTAGTACTTAATCAATCTATGTAGACCATTAAATCCCATTGCAACTAAATGTTTCTTATTGCTTTCAGAGAGCACAAAGGAAAGCGCTTGACATTCTCAACACAGTGGGGCTGTCTAACACTGTTTTGAAGCTTATAGAGAGGCGGCACAGAGGTGATAAGTGGATCAAGTACATAGGCATGGCAGTCACCACCATTGTTGTGATTATGTTCTGGAGGTGGACTAGATGATCCCAATTTCATCAAAACTGCTTGCACAAAAAAAAAAAATCCATCAACTCTCATTTGAAGAAGTGTTGGAATGTCATTACAGAAAAAATGGGACATGCAACTTGTAATAGGATTTTTGTTTTCTTCCATTAGGTGAGGAGATTGATAAAATATCCTAAGAAACTTAAACGAACTCATACATACATAGTGGTAAATTCAATAGTTGTATTAACATTTCAATAGAGGCCACCTGAGGAGAAACAGGAAAAAAAATTACATGAGATGTCAAGAAATGCAACTCTCAGGACTTGATTTGTTCCCAAGCTAAGTACTACTTATGAGCCGGTTATGCATTTATTAAAGACCGAGTTCTTCACTTGTCTGGCTGATCGATTAGAAAGACTGTATAATGTTTGATCAGTTCAGCTTTGTTGAGGGATGTTGGGGTAGTTCATTTCAGTTTTGGACATTCCAAATCTTATGGTTCATAATAAAGCTCTTCCATTCTGATTGACTCGGTTTATTGTGCCATAGATGAGGCCTGAAGATGTTGGATTAAGCAATGATCACTAATCGAAATTGATGAAATCTTGAGTACATGGGTGGTGAACACTTGTTTCGTTGTGCAATACCCATCTTGTTTTATTGGTTTTATACTGCTTCAAACTATTTTTATGATTTAGCAGTTAATCCTACTCCTAGTTGGTGCCATCAGAGAGAGGCCCATTTCAGGCTACAATTCACATTCAATGAGACTCCAACCTATGTCTCGTGGCTCGGTCAACACTGCCCATAAATGAACAAGTTATCTCAGTCAAATAATTGATAACTCTTCCTCTACAACTCATCCACACTTGTTTGAAAATGATCTTTGTCTGTACTTGGATTCACCAGAGAACCATTGCCTCTGTGGTGCCTTACCTTATCGCTTTGGGAAATACCCACCTTGTCGACAAGCCCTTTTTGTGGGGATGCACTTAAATGCTACCTACCATTTCTTTCAACCCACATATAAAGTTACAGGTCCCCCCAACTCTTAAACATCCAACAAAATTTATCATCCACACATGTTTTCTAGACATCCATTGAGCACATTGCTTAGCAGCATATCAGCTATCTTCTAACTTTATTCAAGTATTACTCAAGCATTAAATTCCTGTATGAAAATTGGTGGTTGATGTGTGACAGTTGATAGCAAAACTACAGTAAGAAAATTGTTGAAAAAGATGGTTTTGATGAATGAAAGCCTGAAGCAACAAAAGAATCTTTCTTTCACTTTTTCCTTTATTTTCTTTTCATTTCTGCAACAAAATCAGATGCTCAGCCATCATCAAACCCAGAAGCTCAACTCAAAAACAGACAAAGCCCACTTCACAAAAACGTATCTTTTCTCCGTGAAACTAGTAAAGGTCGAATTTTTATATATCTTGAGGTGTCGGGTTGTGACGCATCCAGCTCAGCAACAGAGTGACCTGAGAGCAATGCCGTTCCTCATACCCGTGTCTCTAACTTGTCTTTGTTTGTAGATGACCTGCCAGCGACATAGCTGTTGATTTTGTCAGTGTGATGGGAGTTGGTGAATGTAGGGGCCAGGATTTGAAGAGTGTTTGATGAATTTTAGGAGCTTGGGAATAGATTATGAAATGGGGTTTTTGTTGTTTTGGTGGTGAGAATTAGTGTTCCTCTTTTCAGATATGGCTTGCTTCAGTCTGAAGTCTGCATTTTTTGATTTCTGGTTTGGACTCTCTCTTCCCAGGTATGCAGCTATTTTGATGTTTATCATTTATCACATAGTTGTATCGTCATCTTTTCCAGTCTCAGTTTAATGAACCTCATTTTGTATTTGATATGTCGTACTCAGTAGCTAGACAATGTAGTCTCATACTAGTTGTTGCTCGGTTGTGAAACTAAGTTCTATTGGAATAGGAGATGCTGCTGATATGAGGCTAATCTTAGAGAATTTCTACTGCAGATCACATTTTCCGAAGCTTGACGATTAGACATTGGTACACTGAGTTGATCTTTAGCTTTATTTGTGTCTTGCTGGTGGCGAAAATGATTCACAATTCAGTTTTCCTAGTTATGATCATCTTGCTGCCTTATGTTCAGTATTCTGAGCAGCTGCAATCATCCCAAGCCCATACTCTTTACAGGATTCGGTTACTGTTGCACTATCCAGCCGCTTTGAGCAGCTGGAATGTATATACAGATTTCTGCAACACTGAATGGAATTCATCTGTGACTGTTGTGTGTTATGAGGAGAGTGTGACCCAGCTTCACATTTTTGGGAGCAGCAATGCGCCTCCTTTGCCAAAGAATTTCTCTATGGAATCATTTGTTACTACGCTTGAGAAGCTTCCCAGCTTGAAAGTTCTCACATTGGTGTCATTGGGATTATGGGGTCCTTTGCCTGGTAAAATTGCCCGTTTATCGTCCCTTGAGATATTTAATCTGAGCTCAAACTATCTCTATGGAAGCATTCCTCAGGAAATTTCGACGCTGGCAAACCTTCAGACTCTCATTCTTGATAATAATATGTTCTCTGGTTCAATGCCGGATTGGATTGACTCACTGACGGATTTGGCAGTGTTGAGTTTTAGAAACAATGCTTTCATTGGACCTCTACCAAATTCACTGGGAAGTCTGGAGGATCTCAGGGTTCTTGTACTCTCAACCAATAATTTTTCAGGGTTGATTCCAGACCTCAGCAAGTTGAAAAACCTACAAGTGCTCGACTTGGGAGATAATGCTTTTGGTCCCGAATTCCCTCAGCTAGGCAGCGAGTTGGTGATCCTTAATCTGAGATCAAACAAGTTTAGATCTGGCATTCCTCCTTCATTAAGTACTCTCTATCACCTTCGGTTATTGGATCTTTCTTCTAATACATTTGTTGGGCCATTCCCGACTTGGCTTCTGACCCTGCCTTCGCTCACGTTTCTAAATGTTTCCACAAACAAATTAACCGGGATGCTTATGGACAGTTTACTTTGCAATGATGAACTAAGTTTCGTTAATCTTTCCTCGAACCTTTTAACTGGAAGCCTTCCCAAATGTCTCCAGCCTGATGCAAAATCCAACAAGACTGTGATTTATTCCAATAATTGCTTTGCCACTGGTGAGAAAGATCAAAATGGACCATCCTTTTGCCATAACGAGGCTTTAGCTGTTGGAGTGTTTCCACATCAGAATAGGCGCAGGCGGGTTTCAAAAGCAGCAGTCATTTCAAGCACCACTGGTGGAATTCTAGGAGGGATTTCTCTTTTGGCTTTTGCGTTATTGATCATCAAACGAGAACTTGCAAAAAGACAAGACTCTGCGCCACCAACAAGATTGATTGCAAAAAGTGCATCAACTAGCTATACATCAAAGTTTCTTTCAGATGCCAGTATGGACTTATTAATGCGCCATTATTATTTGATTCTACCTTGCTATATTCTGATTTATGATCAGCAAAAGTCTTTTTGTTTTGAAGGGTACATATCTCAAACCATAAAGCTCGGAGCTCTTGGCTTGGCAGCTTATAGAGCCTTCTCATTGGAAGAGATCGAGGAGGCCACTGGCAACTTTAGGTCATCAGCTTTGATGGGTGAAGGCCACTCGGGACATGTAAGCTTGTAAAGATAAATAGTGATGACAAGAGTCTTATTTTAATGGAATGATTTTGTTTAAACTCTCTACATTGGCTTGCACTTCCCTCACCTCAGATGTTTAAAGGACAGCTGAAGAATGGTTCCACTGTTGTTATTCGATGCTTGAAGATGTTAAAGAGACACAGTACTCAAAGCTTAACGCACCATGTCGAGCTGATATCCAAACTCAGACATCATCACTTAGTCAGCGCTCTTGGCCACTGTTTCGAATGTTGCCTCGACGATTCAAGCGTCAACAGAATATTTCTCGTCTTTGAATATGTACCAAATGGAAATATTCGTGAAAGGATCTCTGGTAAGAAATTTTGTCATGAATTACAAGCATCATACTCACAAGTTGTTGGTTGTTTTTACTGTCTTCACTTTTGTACTACTTTCTACGAAAATTGCAGCAATGAGGTCCACATTAAACCTGAATATTTCCATCTATTCTTTTTTACATTTAGAAGAAAGCTCAGGACAGATACTCACGTGGGCGCAGCGCATTGCGGTGGCTATAGGTGTGGCAAAGGGCATCCAGTTTCTTCAGACTAGAATTGTGCCTGGCGTGTTGGCTAATGACCTGAAAATTACAGACATACTGTTAGACCAGAACCTTGTTGCGAAAATTAGCAGCTACAACCTTCCACTGCTAGCAGAAAACATGGGGAAGGTAAAAACGATAAATTTTTTTATACAAAATTCTTATTCCGTTTCTGTAAGAAAAATCAATAACTCCGGTCTCTACTATATCTAATGGATCAGACAAGCAATGCAGCAGCGTCTTCTTCCACTGGACCAAAAGAGATAAATTCCGATGAAAGGTTTGTAACGAAACACTGTTAGGTACATACAGCATGTAAATTGTTAGCAATCAGCCTCTTCGATTTTAATTAGAGAAAAACTAGATGTTACTGGTAAACGGTCAGTAGTCTGAAGGCAAGTAAACTCAAAAGCCTAATGAAGCGCTGTAAATGTTTGTATTTGGAGTATGTTAATTTGAGGTTGAAACTTTGCTTCACAGGGCCATGCACACGGATAAGACTGATATCTACAACTTTGGGATAATACTTCTGGAAATAATTACAGGGAGACCATTTGATTCCAGGAATGAAGTAGATGCTGCAAAACAGCTTGTAAGAGTACTTCCCCCTTGCTTCTTGCCGAACTTTGAACAACTGATAATGATTGATTTCTGTTTTTTGATCCCTTGATTATTTATTCACCACTGACGTGAAGTTGATATGTTTTTCATATCTTCCAGTTGCTTGCGAGCATGTTAACTGATGATGCAGCTCGAAGGCGCATGACTGATCCCATGATCCACAAGGCGTGTGCTGAGGAATCTGTAAAGACAATGATGGACATATGCAGCAGATGTCTACTAAGTAACCCATCAGACAGACCTTCAATAGAAGATGTTTTGTGGAACATACAATTTGCAGCTCAAGTCCAGGATGCGTGGCAGGGCGAATCTCAGAGCAGCCCTTCGCCGCCTTCTCATTCCCAGTCATAACTGTAGCCTATCTCTCGCCAGCCGCTCCTTTTTATTCGGGTTTGAATTGCAGCTGTCTCCTTGAGCCATGCATGACATGGTTTTCAATTTCAGAGAGCTTAATGGTCATCGTGAGTTTGTAAAGTGTTGTCTAACTTGATCTAATAACCTCTATTCAATAAATTTGTGATTACCAGTCGAATTCTGCATCTACTGCAATTAAAAAATTCAAGATAGACATCCATTTCCCAGTTCCCACACAATTCTCAAACAATACCTGTTAAATTCATGTGTCTCATGGATGCATGTGACATGTTTTTGGCAAACAGAGTTTGTGTCAGTCAAGAATCTTTAATCTGTAAAGGGGTGTCGAACTAGACCAAACAGAGGGTAAGCCAGAGTCAGCTTGGACAGAGGCGCGTGAAATCAGAAGGTAGCTTGGACAGAGGCGCGTGAAATCGGATTGGGATGGATCCTATAGTATATTTGATGGATACACTATACGCAATCCGACAGTATATTTGATGGATCCCGCGGATCAACATGGCGGGCGATAAGAGACTATAAAAAGAGAGAACCTAGGAGGTGAAGATGCACCGAGAATCCCATAAGCAAAGATAAAAATCGTGGGGAAGAATATATCGGAAGTGAGCTCAATATCATTGGAGATCGGGCGGAAGTAGAGCTCACTCGAAGATAACTACAGGCTGTTTCGCTGCTGTACGAACAGTCTGTAATAGCAAACACTCAGTGAAGTGCTTGAGTTCTCGGGATTCGATCTGCGGGAGGCAGATCGAGGTGGACAAGAGAGGGATCTCAGTCTGAGGGAGTCAGACACACTCACCGTGATTCAATTACATATCGGTAACCAAGGAAGTTGTGTACTTAAGTTTATTGTATTTGATCATTCAGATAGTGAAGTGCTTTCCACTTGCAGTTTATCGTACCATTTATTTTGTGACTAACAACTATCAAAACACGATCTGTTTGAAAATTCTAAAACAGCTAGTACAGAACAGTGGAACAGTCCTTGTGGGACAGACGTATAACTTTCAATTAGTATCAGAACGGGATCCTCGCTGTACAGAGTATGATTCAGGGGCTGTGACTAAGCTGTTCAAAATGAGTACGAAAGAAGGACAAAACATCTCCCGACCTCCGCTCCTAAACGGTTCAAACTATCCCTTGGAAGACTCGCATGAGGGCATTCATCAAGTCTATCGATGATCGAGCATGGAAATTCGTAATCTTCAAATATGATGCACCATTGATCATGAATACTGATGGTGTGGCCTACGCCAAACCTGAAAATTAGTGGATGGCGGATGAGGATCGAACTGCTGCAACAAATGCCAAGACACTCAATGCAATCTTCAATGCTGTTGAACCAGACATTTTCAGATTGATCTCAACCTGCGAAGCAACAAAAGATGCATGTGATATTCTTGAAACTGCCTTCGAAGGAACTGACAAGGTGAAACAGTCTCGGTTGCAGATGATCACTACCAGATTTGAAAATCTGAAGATGAATGATGAAGAATCAATAATGGAATTCATTTCCAAATTAATGGATATTGCCAACGAAGCTCATGCGCTTGGAGAGCCGATCAGTAATGAAAAACTTGTCAGAAAAGCCTTCCAATCGCTTCCACAAAAATATGCAATGAAACCAATGAGACTTGACATTCTGATGGATCACTTCGGACATTTGAAATGAAGTTAAAATCTGAAGCACCTGAAAAGAAATCTCGAGGAATAGCCCTCAAAAGTGAAGCATCAGAATCAACTAAAGATGAGGAAGAGATATCTGAGCAGATGGCCTTACTGTCAAAAAATTTAGGCAGATTTATGAGGAAACTGAACCAACGTCAATCTAAACAGAAAAAATATGGAACAGATAACAGAAATTGTCAAGATGGAAAATTCAGAAGAATAAGAACTATTGAAAGTTAAAAGGAGCTAAAGGGAGAGAAAGGTAAAGGGATTCAATGTCGTGAATGTGAGGGATTTGGACACATCCAAGCAGAATGCGCCAATACTCTCAAGAAACAGAAAAGGGCTGCTGTGGCGTGATGGGGTGATACTGAGTCAGAGGTGTCTGAAACAGAAGAGGAAAAATCAAACTACTTGGCACTCACCACTGCAGAAACTCTAGAAACCGAACCTGAAACAGATAATTATAGTGAAAGCGACAGTAAAATAGAAATCACCGAAGAAACCATAACAGAGAAATACAAAGATCTGTACGAACAGCGGGGAGACGCAGTGAAGTCAAACTCTGGATTGAGCAAGCAAGTTGTGAGCCTAAAAGCTAAGAAATATGAATTGTCAAGATCAGTCAAACGAACACAGATAGAACTTGCAAAGGAGAAGCTTGAACACTCACAGGCTGTGACAGAACTGTTGAGAGTAAGAAAGTATGTCGGCATGATGAATAATGGGATAAAAAACTTGACACCATCTTAGCTGCTCAACGTACTAATTATGGGAACCCTGGGTTGGGCTATAGGCATCAGAAGACTAATGGTAAGCCCGTGTTTGTTCAAGCTAAAAACCTTAGTTATGCTAACAATGCTCATCCCAGTCACAGGTCTAACTTGTTATGAACAAAAGATAATGCATATGCTATTTCTGCAACATTCAAGGTCACATCTAAAGGAACTGCCCTACGTTCCTTGCAAAGTATCGTAAACAAAGATCCTTGTTTTTTTAAGAACCTACAAACCGGTGAACAACAATTGCTATGTCGCTCATAGTTCTTCTTCTCACCATGAGAAGGACCAGTGGTACTTTGACAGTGGCTGTTCAGCCTACATGACTAGAGAAGCCAGCTATCTGATTGATGTACAGAACCTGGATGGACAATTTATTACATTTGGTGATGGAGCAAAAGGAAAGGTCATTGGACAAGGTACATTATCAGTTCATGGGATGCATCTAATCGAAAAGGTGCTACTTGTGGAAGGCCTTCAAGCTAATCTGTTAAGCATAACTATGTGATGGAAAGCTGAATCTCAAATTTACTAAGGATGCATGCCAAGTCATCAACGATGAAGGGAAGTGTGTTATGAGAGGAAATCGTTCATCAAATAACTGTTATCTACTGAGTTCTAACACAGAGTCTGTTAAAGCTCACTGTTTTTGTGTCTAAGCAGGATGAACTGACTCTGTGGCACAAATGGCTGAGACACTTGAATCTCAAAAAGGCCCTGTACGGATTGAAACATGCGCCCAGACCATGGTATAAACGTCTCACGATATTTCTTGTTCAACATGGCTATGTGCGAGGGGGAGTAGGCATGACTTTATTTGTGAAGTACATCCAACATGAATTTATCATTGCACAAATATATGTGGATGACATAGTATTCAGATCTAGATCACAGAAATTAGTGGATCAGTTTGTTGAACAAATGTAGAGTGAATTTTAGATGAGTATGGTGGGTGAGATGATCTACTTTCTTAGTCTACAAGTTTCTCAGAAATCAGATGTAATATTTGTGACACAGAGCAAGTATGCCAGAAACTTGGTGAAGAAGTTTGGATTGGAAGATTCCAGCCATAAGCACACTCCTGCCACTACACACGTGAAAATCACAAAAGATGAATTTGGAGTCAGTGTGGAACAGAACCTGTACAGAAGCATGATCAACAGCCTACTCTATCTCACTTCCAGTCGATCCGACATTTGTTATGCTGTTGGAGTATGTGCTAGGTACTAGGCTAACCCCAAAGAAAGTCACTTGGCAAGTGTGAAATAGATGCTGGAAGAGTGTGGTCTGAAACAGGGGGAGATGACTCTATTCTATGATACTTTAGTGCACTCAACATTTCGAAAGACATCAAGCATCACTTCATTCTTGAGTTGGTTGAACAGAAGATCATCACTCAGAAACATGTATCCACCATTGGGCAGCTGTCATATATTTTCAGTAAAGCCTTGAACAGTGCTTAGTTTGAAACACTTAGACTTGTCTTGGGTCTATGTGTTGTCGACACTTAGTCAGGTTCAGGAAGGCTTGACCAGTTCTGGAACAATGTGTAAGGAACTGATGAACTGGTTAAGCATCTAGATGCATAGATTCTAATGTTTGTCTCTCATGTTAAGTGAAGCAGAGTCTGAGGCAGAGCATGTGTGTTAGTTCATGAATGATGAGGCATATATGGTTTAGATCTTTTGAAAAGTAGAAGTCAGCAAGATCCGAGAGTCTGATTTGGGTTTCTAAATTTTTAAAATTTGAGTTTTGAATTTCTAATTCGCTCCTATACATTTGCAGAGCATCCAGATGAAAGCTCCCAGTACCAACAAGGGGTGGAGAAAAGAAGAAGAAGCCCTCTGATAAGCCTCCAGTTTTGAAGTCTGTAGCAGTTGAACCTGAACCAGCCTCAAAGGTGAGCTTTAATATTGACTCGTCTATGATTATACCTGTGGTGGAGGCCAATAAGGTAGAGGATGTTGTGATGAAGAAGGAGATTGCAGTTGTTGCTGATGGGAGCAAATCTAGGGTAGATCCAGTGGCTGTAGGTTCTGGCAGTCAGGGGGAGTTACCTGCCGAGAGGACTGATACGACTCAGCAATAGAAGGCGAAGTTGAACAGACTGTGTTACAGTGCTGGTGTTCTCGGGAAGAGAACTTTCGATCTGCGGAAGGCAGATCGAGGTGGATAAGAGAGGGATCTCAGTCTGAGGGAGTCTGACGCACTCACCGTGATTCAATTACATAGCGGTAACCAATGGAGTTGTGTTAGTTAAGATCTATTGTATTTGATCATTTGAATAGTGAAGTACTTTCCACTTGGGGTTCAGCGAACTATTTCAGATTCTAAACACATACTAAAAAAGGATGAACAGATAACCGGCGTAGCTCATAAAACATGAGAAAGTTAACAACAAGCCATAGATAATTTGAGCGTGCAAGTGTTCTTAAACTAATATGCTCATCAATCTAACTAAAATGCAGGACATGGCAATGAGGGAGTGATTATGCGCTCTCAAACACTCCACACTTAAGTGCAAGCTTAGTCCCTAAGCGATAAATATAGAAATAAATATCAACCAGAAAAAGAACTGTACACTTAAGTTGAGAACATATAAATCGCGCATCATGTCATGCAATGCGAGAATTTAGCTAACCAAAACAAATATAAAAACTTACAAACCGGGTTACTTCCCGTGAATGCCTAATTTAACGTCTTGGCAAGACTCAGCAAAGCGCCTGATGGAGCGTATTTATACGCTCCATTAAGTTGTTTATTCCCATAGTTTTATTACATTTTGCGTCAGATTGACATTGGATTTTATTGTATAGTTGGAGCATTCATTCCAGATCAAGAAGAGCAAGGTCAACAGCAGTTGAACCGAAGACCTGCTGGTTCAACCATAATCGGTTCATTCAAACACCAAATCCTAAATTAAAGATACATTTGACAAACAGATTAGACAGCAGACATCTCGGGGGTACTATAGCAGCGGCGGTGGCTTAGAGAGAGAAAGGAGAAGAAGCTGCTGCTCGTGGTGGTCGTCGGAATTGCTGTTCATCACGATTTACTGTTCATTTGTTACTATTCATCCAAATGTTCATATGTACTGTTCATCCGTTACTATTCACTGCCGGAAACACTATTCACACTGTTTTTTTATATTAGTTCAGTTTCGTGTTCTTAACTCATTGTAGTAGAGTAAACTCGGTATTTATTACATTCGATGGATGTTCTGAGTAGCTAAACCTTTTATCAATTTCGGATTTGCATTGCAATGTTTGGTTTGAGATTAATGAACACTTGATTTGAGTTATGATTTACTGCCTTTATGTGAACTGAATGCTTTGATTATCAATTTAGTGGAGCTTAGCAGTGAAGCTAGGTTGATATCGATTGTATTATAATAGATTGAATTGCAATTTTAGCTAAGCTTAGCGGTGGAACTAATTGGTGGAGTCAGTGGAGTAATTATTGCACCTGTTCGAGAACTTAGCGGTTAAGAATAGATAGAATATTGGAGTCGACATATCTTTAGCTGGAATGTTGGACTAGGGCAATATTCATTAGTTGATACATGTTGTTTGATTAATGATAACTAGTTGCAGTGTATTTTCTGAACTGATTTCTTTCCCACCGATAGACACTCACCATAGACAATTGTTCTTCTGATTGTTGCCGAACTGTCATTAGAATTCTAGCTCACTTGCTCTCTTTGGGTTTGACCCTGTTTACCGCTTGCTAAGTGTTAACAGGTGTTATAAATTCAAATTTGAGGCTCACAATGACGCGCTGTCAAATTTTGGCGAATAGAAATCACTCGCGAGAAGTCCTTTGCTAGAATCCCTTCTCGTGGGGCATTCAATGCTCAAAGATGTCAATCCACTTTCAAATCCCATTTGAATTTACGTCCTTCAAGTGTTATATGGACGTTGAATTGACAGTCCAAGGGATTGTAGGAGCTTCTTCTTGGCAGTTTCAAAAAATATGGCAAGAACCTTAGAAACTTATCCGGCTGTGGTGTAAAAAGATATACATATTCACTACATGCTACGTATCCAATTGGCATGTTTCTTGTCAGTTTTTCAATTAGTAACTCAGATGCCAATGTCACTTGACCTTTCTTCACTATCACATCTATACATATGCGAGGATATTCTTTAGTCAAACTCTGATACACATCAACAAAGTCCTCATAATTTTGATTTCGTGGTGTCTCAAAGTGCTCAATCTTTTCCACTACATCACCATGGTCATTAACATGATTGGGAAATAAGGGTGAAGGGGCAAATGCTTCATAAACATGAACTTCTTGATGGCCGGCCATTTCCGTCTCGCCGTCATTGTCTATAAATTCCTTGGTCACGCCCGTTTCTCTTGCTGCTAAGCTTTCTTGTTGCGCAATCAGATTTTCCAGCATTCGATTATGAATAGTCTGCTTCTCCATTGTTTTTGCAAGGCTGTCAATTCTTGCGTTTGTTGCTTGAAACATTGAGGAGGTCTCTTGAAAGCGCTTATTCGGTTGTGCAAGGAAACCAACGAGCATGGACTCCACACTTGATGTCCCATTGTTCTGAGGTTGGGTCTGCTGATACTGTGCGTCTTCATAGTAGTGCTCTCCAATCAATGGATGATAGTTGCTTTCCTAATTTTTCTCATATGATTGTGTCCTGTAATCATACTCTGCCCAATAAGAATTTGGTTCATCCACAAAGAGATGTTGATCGTTGCTCCAAGATGGAGTATATTGAGGTGCTGAAGAGTGTTGCTCGTCCATGACCTTCCTCCACTCGCGTATATGCCTTGTTGATTGTATGAATACATCCTCGCAATTCAAGATGAACAAGTGATTAATGAAGGAAAAAAATTATGAAAACTAAAATAAAATAAAATAAAAATATTTACAAGAATAGTCTAGACTCTAGCACAATCTAAACTAATAACACACTAATCCATTGCTCCCCGGCAGCGGCGCCATTTTGACAATGCGTATTTTTAACCCTTTATAGTTGTCAATTTATGTTTTAGGGGTCAAGTTGCAATCAAACACAATTTATAAACCTCAGTAAGCCAAGGGTCGAACCAAGGAGCAAATACGTGTGTATACTATGCAAAATAGTATCTTCGTTTAGCTATTCTAATAATGAAAAAGTTATATTTACCTAACTTAGTGATTCTGATGCAACGATAAGATTATGAAAATAAAATCAAAATTCAGCCACGCCTAACTCACAAATCATGCAATAATCCAAACAATTCAATTATATTATGGAGTTATGGAAATAACCTAATAACACAGGCAAGCCGGCCAATCATAGATCATTGCCTGAATTAATCTAGGTTGGTGAACGCTGCCGAATCACGGATTATCAACAATTTTAATTTATTAAACCCAAGGTTTTCAGACAAAAGATGTCAACTTTCCTATCAATTCATGTACTAACAATGTAGATACCATGTTTCGATATCAACTCTACTCAATCTGATTAAGCACCTTAGACCCAGTCATCTTTTTGGTTCTTAACCTAATTTCTTTCTAAACAAAAGCATACAATCGATGACAAACATATAGGAATGATAAATTAAGAACAATAAAATTAGAGAACTCAATTAACATGATCGCAAGGTTTTATAAAGATCGCATGAATTGTTGAGTACAAGCATGAGATCCATAGGATTCCGGAACGAGATGACTACTCACTACTCATGGTGATTACGACTAATACAAGAATAAAGAAAATATAGAATAAAGAAACCGTGACAATAATCTTCGCTTGAGTCTTGAGCCGTCTTTCCTCTCTTCAAAATTAGGTCAAATCTTCCTTAGGTTCAGAATAGTTAGATCCTTATTTATACCAAAATCTATTGGGCCGATTTTAGAAATAAATTTCGAACCGGTTCAGTGTCAAATCGGCGATTCTGTGACCAAATCGTCGGTTTTATTGGTGAACCGCCGGTTCTCCATTGAACCGGGCTGGCTCAGTGGATCATGAATTTTTGCCTATGTGGCCGGTTTAAAACAAAACCGCTGGTTCAACCTGTGAACCGGCGATTCTGCCTTGAACCGGGCGTTCAAATATGAACTGGGCTACTGTTCACTCAGTACTTTGCTTCTGACTTTGCTCGCGTTGTTGGCCTTCTAAACCTTCGAATTTGGTCATGGTGTAAACTAAATAGTTGTAGCCATTTAAGTTAGCGTTCCAAAAAGATATGACACGCCTCAATTGGATAAGAACCATGTGCTCGGCAAGCCTTTGATGACGAATAGGTCAATCTGCCCAGATTTGGTCTTTGTTCGTCTGAATCTTTGTGTTTTGCCTTATTTTGCCCAAACGGACTACAAAGCCTCAATCTAATATAACTTGACCTAAAATGAGAGTAGAGTGGTAAGAACACAATGAAAAGTTCGGGAGAGGAGCGAAATTCATCATCGAATGAAGCGAATAATCAGTAAGAAATCAACCGATCATTAGCCGATCAACTCAGTGTGACATGGAACAATTACTGGGACTATCCTAGAACAAGTAATTACTGGAAAAATAAGGACACAGAGTTTGTTACCTAGTTTGGCGAACGTGCCTACGTCTCGGGGCTATACGAAGCCTGGTGGAGAACAATTCACTATGCTGGAGTTTAGGTTACAAGGTCTCACGCTTACAAAACATCCATTTCTTTAGGTTACCAAGCCCTTCGCACTAACACTCTAGTGATTGATATCTAGAATCCTCTTAGATATGAGACACCTCCCTTCCCCCACCTTCAGCCTTGTCCTGAAGCTCAAAACTTTCCACCGAAAGCAGTACTGTAGTCACGCGGTCAATTGCTAAGCACCTCCTGTGCTATTAGTTGTTCTCGAACAATAACTCAGCATCAGCTTGCTTCCTCTTCCGATCACTTTCTTATTTGCAAGCTGCTCTCTTGTCGGCCTCTCTTCGCTCTCTGTCAGTAAATGTTCGGTATTCTGTTTTTCAAAGAGTGTGACCAACACTACTCCTTAGTGTTGATTATATACTTGTCAAGAATTCCTAAAAGATAATTAGGCAATATTTCTCTTGAGCATCCAAATCTAATTCTGAATATATCTTCGTTATCTTTATCTATATAGGAAATCGATAAAGATCCAACTAATATCTTCCTGCTCGGATTTCTTATCTCCTCCAATAAGATAATGTTTGTGTCTTAATATTTAGGAAACAAATCTTGATTTCCAACGATGTTTCTTTAAAGATTCTTCAAGATCATTCTTCTATATCTTCTCTTGTACCGCCATAATCAGTGTGCCACCATTCTTCAAGAGTATTCAACATCTTTCTAAAAACATTGCAGTAGCAGCACTTGTTCCACATAGTCTGTCCGAGCGGTTGTTTGAACAGCTCCTAGTCTCCCTTCGAGTCGTAACTCCTAGAACATATCCCGAATCATTTATGTGATTGTTTTTGAATGATTTGTGGTAGACTTTAAAGATGATAGGCTCCTTGAACATAATATCATTGCTCTTGAGAATCTCAAGATGTTGAGCCTTGACCATTTCATATATAATGAAGGGATATCCGATGGGATGAACTGCCTTATTAGAGGTAGCATGCCCTTTGAGATGGTCAAATACAAGCCATCCGAGGTCTATCTTCTTACTGATCAAAAATAATAAGAGACCCATTGACTTGTTCATTGTGCTCCTATGATAGCTTGGCAACCAGTTCTTGAGAGAAATATTGAACAACAAAGCATACTTAGACGACAATTCACCAACTGGAATAGTAGTACCTTTCCAAAAGAGTAGACACTCATCAACGAACGTCTTAGCAAATTTGTTCCAGTCGGGGTTTTCTGAAACAAGATCTGTGCCACCAATACCAAAATAAGCATTGACTGACTCTATGGTGATGCTGACAGTCTTCTTCCTAATCCTCAAATCTCCATAGCTCTTATGACCAGCAGTCCCAAAATCCTTGTGCAGATTACTGATTACTTCTCTCACTATCTGGTCACTATACGGTTTATCCAATCTCAGAAAAGGAAGCAGTCCGCTAGACTTGATCAAGTCCACAATAGGATTTTACTAGATATTCACCTTCATTCAGTATCCTTTACAGCACTATCTTCCTCTTCTTTACTGAATTCCACTTCTCTGCCAACTTAATATTCTTGAACCACACACCATTTTTTTTTATCACATTGTCATTCCTCATAGACATAGATTTCTTGTTGTTACCTGGAGCTCTCCCAGCTGTTGAAGATAAACTTTTTCCACTCAGCTTTCTCATCCGGCTTCTTCCAACAACATCTGCAATTGGTTGATCATCCTCTGTTGGTCCTGTCTGAACATTTTCTGGCACTAATTGAGCCATAGTTTGCAGAATTTAGAGTGTCCGACTATTTGGTAAAAGAGCTAGAATAGTTGTTGACAAAAGATAAAGTGTGCTGAAGCAGTCCGTGTACTACGCATTGTAATAGAATAGGCTAGGTCTGTGAGTCAAGTCCATAACTATTTGTTACTGGAAGTGTGTAGGTAACACGAAGAGGGTTTTTGAGATCAGACTGCTAGCTAGTGTAGGGAGTTAGACTGAGCGGAAGATTTCGACTAGGGGAGAAGTAGAGGTGTGAGTCTTTTGTACTTAGTCGTTCGTATTCGTCAGTAGAATAATTTCCAACTAGGTAAACAAATTGACTGTGTTGTTCCTATTTGTCGGTAGAATAATTTCCGTAGGAAGAGACAGAGAGTGGTACAGCAGAAGCTGTATCTTCAGAGGTTGTAACTCGTGATCATCAGGGCAGGAAAATTTCAATTGGTATCAGAGCCGATCACTCGACAAACAGAGTGTGATCCGGGAAGGCGTTGCTGTCACCTATGGCCACCATGAAAGAAGGACAAAGCACCAGCAGACCGCCATTGCTCGAAGGAGGAAACTATACTTACTGGAAGGCTCGGATGAAGGCTTTTATCAATGCTATTGATGAGAGGGCTTCGAGGGCGGTCATATCAGAATGGTCTCACCCAATAACTGTTGACAGCACAGGAGTTGCACACAAACAACCAGAGAACAAGTAGACTATCGATGAGGTAGTCTCTGCATCAGGAAACTCTAAGGCTTTGAATGCCATATTTTCTGCTGTGGATGCTAACAATTTCAGGTTGATCTTCAACATTGACACGGCCAAATAAGCATGGGAGATTCTTGAAACAGCTCATGAGGGAACAGACAAAGTGAAGATCTCTAGAATGCATATGATTACCTCAAGATTTGAAAACCTGAAGATGCTAGAAGAATAGACCATCGCAGAGTTCAATGCCAGATTGTGTGATATATCAAACAAGGCCCATGCTCTTCGAGAATCAATTCAGGAGGAGAAGCGGGTAAGAAAGGTTCTCAGATCCCTCACCTCAAAGTTTGATCGAAGGTGACTGCCATCAAAGAAGCCCAAGACGTGAAGAACATGAGGCTGGAGGCACTGATCGGTTCTCTGAGACAGTTCGGGATGAAAGTTACAGAGAATGCTTCACCACCCTCTGGGAAAGACCTTGGGCTGAAAACTGAGACTAAAGAAAAAGAGGCAGTCCAGAATCAAACTTCCCCCACTTTAACTCACAAATCATGCAATAATTCTAACAATTCAATCATATTATGGAGTTATGAAAATAACCTAATAACATCAGGCAAGCCGCCCAGTCACGGATCATTGCCTGAATTAATCTACATTGTTGAACGCCACCCAATCACGGATTATCAATAGTTTCGATTTAGTAAGCCTAGGGTTTCCAGACAAAAGATGTCAACTTTTCTATCGATTCATGTACTAACAATATAGCTATCATTGTTGATGTATGAATACATCCTCGCAATTCAAGATAAATAGGTGATTAGTAAAGGATAAAATTATGAAAACAGAAAACAATAAAATAAAAATATTTACAAAAATAGTCTAAACTCTAGCACAATCTAAACTAATAACACACTAGTCCATTGCTCCCCGGCAACGGCGCCATTTTTACAAGCGTATTTTTAACCCTTTATAGTTGTCAATGTATGTTTTAGGGGTCAAGTTGCAGTCAAAAATAATTTATAAACCTTGGTAAGCCAAGGATCGATACAAGGAGTAAACACTTGTGTATACTATGCAAGATAGTGCATTCGTTTAGCTATTCTAATAATGAAAGAGTTATAATTACCTAACGAAGTGATTCTGACACAAGAACAAAATTATGTAAATAAAATCAACATTCCAGAATCAAACTTCACCCACGCTTAACTCACAAATAATGTAATAATTTTAACAATTCAATCATATTATGGAGTTATGAAAATAACCTAATAACATCAGGCAAGCCGCCCAGTCACAGATCATTGCCTGAATTAATCTACATGGTTGAACGCTACCCAATCACGGATTATCAACAGTTTCGATTTAGTAAGCCTAGGGTTTCCAGATAAAAGATGTCAACTTTTCTATCGATTCATGTACTAACAATATAGCTATCATATTTCGATATCAACTCTACTCAATCCGATTCATTGCCTCAAACCCATTCATCTTTTCTGCATCTAACCTAATTTCGTTCAAACAAGAAAGCATCCCAGTCAATGTCAGATGTGCAAGAACGGCAAATTAAGAACAATAGAATTAAAGAACTTCATTAACATAATCGAAAGGTTTTATTAACATCGCATGAATTGTTTGAGTACAAGCATGTGATCCATAGGATCCCGGAACGAGATAAATACTCACTGATCATGGTGAGAAAACCAGAATACATGTATAAAATAGAATTAAAGAAAAAGAAACAGAAAGTAAAGAAGAATCCTTCATTACGAAGCTGAGTCTTTAATCTTTAATCTTCTTGTAGTCTTGAGCCTGATCGGTTGATTTACTTTTTGATTATTCATCCACTCGATGATGAATTTCGCTTCTTTCCCGAACATTTTTTGTGTTTTTACCACTTCACTCTCATTTCAGGACAAATCACGCCAAGATACAGCCTTACAGCCTTGTCAGAGCAAAACAGAGAGAATCACAAGATTCAGATAGATATGATCGAAGAATGTGCAGATTTACCTGTCCTTGGTCTTGGGCTCGCTGAGCGCGCAATTCTTATCTGATCGAGGCGTGCTATGGCTTTCTGGATAGCTAACTCGTAAAGCTACAGCATTGTTGTTACATTGAGATGTGATTCGAAGGTTTGGATGGTCCAAAAATGCGAGCAAAGTCAGGAATAGAGTCTGAGTGAACAAACAGCCCGGTTCTGTGAAGAACCGGCGGTCCATAAAATGAACTGGCGGTTTAAACATGAAACCGCTGGTTTTGGTCCTGAACCGGCCCCGAAGGCAAAATATCGAGATTCTCTGAAACTGGCCGGTTCGATGAGAAATCGGCGGTTTGGGTTTTGAACCGGTGGTTTGAACATTGGAACTGCCGGTTTTAAACCAAACCGGGCCGCAAATCAGTTTTGGAAATCAGCCCAATTACTTTCAGTATAAATAGGAATCGAGGGCTCGTTCACAGGGATTGGACGATTTTGGAGAACGAACGCAAGAGAGAAGAGGATAGCTTGGAGTGAAGATCGTCGTCACGGGTTCTTCATTCTTTATTCTCTTCATTCTTGTATTGGTAGTAATCCCGATGAGTAGCGAGTAGTTTATTTAGTTCTGGGATCCTACGGATCCCATGCCTGTAACCTGATTTCATGTGATTTGTATAAACATCAGTTTTAGTCTAATGCAAGTTTATGTTTTCAATTCTATTATGCTTCATTCTATCGTTTTACCATTGTTGATCATTGATTGGGATGACTGCATGTTAGAACGAAACTTGGTTAGATGCCAAAAAGATGAATGGGTCTGAGGCAGTTAACTGGAACAAATAGGATTGATGTCGAGACATGGTAGCTATATTGTTAGTATATGAATCGATAGGAGAGTTGCCATATTTTGTCTGGAAACCTTTGTGTTTAATAAATCGAAACTGTTGATAATCCGTGATTGGGCGGCGTTCAATAGTGTAGATTAATTCAGGTGATGATCCGTGAATGGGCAGCTCATCTGATGTCAATTTAGGTTATTTCCAAAGCTATTTTGGCAAGACTATATGGTGTGACTGATTGCATGAATTGTGCGTTGCGAGCATGGGTGAAGTTCGATCTTGGAATTGCTTTCTCTGATCGAATCAACCGTTAGTTATATTAATTAGGTAAATTAGGATAATTAGAACAAACCCAGAATTTCTATTAGGAGTAGCTGAACATATTGTTTGCTAGCTAGTATACACACGCGCCTGTTCCTAGGATCGACCCTTGGCTTACCAAGATCTATAAATTGTTTTTGACTACAATTTGACCCCTGAAACTTATATCTGACATCTATAAAGGGTTAAAAATACGATTGTCAGAGCCATCCTTCCTCTCTTCAAGAATTGGGTCAAATTTTGCTCAGGTTCAGAATCTTCTTTTCTGGGTTTTAGGTACTTATTTATACCAAAATCTATTGGGCCGATTTTAGAAATTAATTTCGGACGGTTCAGTGTTAAATCGGCGGTTCTGTGACCAAATCGTCAGTTCTCAAATGAAATCGGGGTGCCTTAGTGGATCACGAATTTTCGCACTATGGGCCAGCTCTACCTTAAACCGGCGGTTCAAATATGAACCGGACTACTATTCACTCATCACTTTGGTTGCATTTTTGACCTTCTAAACCTTCGAATTTGGTCTTGATGTAAACTACAAAGTTGTAGCCATTCGAGTCAGCTTTCCAATTATATATGAATTGCCCCAATCGGATAAGAATCATGTACTCAGCAAGCGTTGGATCACAAATAGGTCAATCTGCCTAGATTTGGTTTGTATTCGTTTGAATCCTTGTGTTTTGTCTTATTTTGCTCCAAACGGACTGCAAAGCCTCGATTTAATATAATTTGGCCTGAAATGAGAGTAGAATGGTAAAAACATAATGAAAGTTTGGGAGAGGAGCGAAATTTATCATCGAATGAAGTGAATAATCGGTATGAAGTCAACCGATCATCAACCAACAACCATCTCTGCTGGTTAAAAATCTTGGGAAGTTCATGAAAAGAATGGACCAGAAACCTGCATACTCAGGTCTGTCATCCAGGGAGAGAAATAGAAGAGGGGACAACTCCCAGAAAAAAAGCAAGGATGCTAACAAAGACAATGATGAAGGAAAAGACAAACCTAAAAGGAATCCAGTGTTGGGAATGCGAGGGGTATGGACATAGGCAAACTGAGTGCCCTAGCTACCAGAAGAAAAATAACAAGTCTCTAAAGATAAATTGGAGTGACGATGACAGTGAAGAGGAAACTGATCTCAAAGGAAATCTAGCATTGACCACTGTATTTAGTAATGATGATTCAGATCTAATAAAGACGAACTTTGTCTATGGGATCGTTGAATCTGACAGCAGTGATGACGAAAAATTCTCAATAGAGACTATTGTTGATCAATTCAAATTGATACAAGAGAAGTGTCAGGAAGTTATTGAAGCCAACTGATGATGCAAGTATGGCAGTGTTTGACAAAACCAGCACAAGTGAACAAGGAGTTGCTGCAGCTCAAGTATTTAAGCAGGCCAGCAGAAGTGAACTAGCAGCAGCTGCAGCAGGGGATGCTGCAGCAGGAGCTTGTTCAACTGGCTGTTTCAACCGTCCAAGCAGCAACCTGGGCTTGTCCAGAAGGGCTGGAAACTCTATGGAGAGCATCTGAAGAATTTCTAATATGCTGTGGAGTTTATTCCAGTGAGGTTTACTAGTCAGAGAAGGAGATTTGCATTGAAGATAAATATCAAATCTAATCTCCTAGATTTTAGGAGATAATTGTTCCTTTTGGGACATTGCCTAAACCTGGACATTGCTTAAAGCTGGTGCTGCTATTTAAGCGAGAGGGGTTCAGAGCTGAGAGGTTGATTGAAGCTGAGGGATACACGAGTGCATACACAGATTTCCGAGAGTGCAATCTTTGGTGTGCGGCGGTCATATTCTTCGATCATCACCCGAGAGCAGAGCGTGAGCGCCGAGCTGTGGTGATTATAGCAGAAGGGAATCAGGACTTGCAGAGTCTGATTCAAGCTTGATCTGGAAGCCAATTCAGAGCTGCGGAGCTTGTTGGTTGATCAAGGGCAGCCGCGGAAGAACTGACGAGTTGTTGGCTCGGTCGAGTGTCGTGCGGTAGTACTCACTAGTGGCAGGTGGTCACTGAGTGAGGGGGAGTATTCCAGAGTGTGCAGTGCTCGTGGAATCGTTCGATCGGCTCGGCAGAAGGCCTTGGAGCGACGCGGACAAATTGTGCTTCAGCTGTGTGTTACAGTAGTTGCTACAACAACCCTGCTGAGTAGTTGTAGTTTAGAATAGGCTGAGTCTTGAGAAGTCTATAGCTATTCTAGATTGACATATTGCAGAGGGTGTGCAGACACAAGTTAGAGCTTGTCTTGATTGTGTCGAGTTATCCACATAAGGTTAAGTAGCATAGGTTGCGTGAGTTGTAACCGTGTGTACGTGGGAACCTTTGAGTTAGTGGATTGAGGACTGGAGAATAGTCCTCCCCAGACGTAGGCAGTTGGCCGAACTGGGTGAACAAACTTTGTCTTGTTCATTGCTTGCTGAGACAATTTTCGAGTGAACAAGAGTGTGCTGCAGCAACTGCTTGTTCACAAATCTGTCGAACTAAGACACTGTGAAATTTCAATTGGTATCAGAGCGGGAGCTCAACACACAGAGTTAAAGATCCTACAGTGTCTCTGAAGAAGCCAAGACAATGAAGGAAGGACAGAGCACAAGCAGACCACCATTGTTGGAAGAGAGCAACTATGGATATTGGAAAGCTAGAATGAAAGCCTTTCTCAAGGCTATTGATGAGAAGACCTGGAGAGCTGTCGTTATCCAGTGGTCTCCCCCAATCACCATGGATGAACAAGGAGTCACAAGGATAAAACCTGAAGAGCAATGGACTGCTGAAGAAGGTGATGCAGCAACTGGTAATTCAAAGGCTCTGAATGCAATTTTTGCTGCAATGGATGCTAACTACTTCAGGTTGATATCAAACTGCGACATGGTTAAACAAGCATGGGAAATTCTGCAAACTGCTCATGAAGGAACTGATAGAGTGAAGCTGTCGAGATTGCAGATCATTGCCACACAGTTTGAAAATCTGAGAATGCTGGAAGAGGAGACTGTCACTAAGTTTAATGCCAAACTCTGTGATCTTGCAAATGAAGCTCATGCCCTTGGTGAACCTATCCCTGAAGAGAAGCTGATCAGGAAGGTTCTCAGATCGCTGCCCACAAAATTTGACATGAAAGTGACAGCCATTGAAGTGGCTCAAAATGTCAGATTCATGAGGTTGGAAGAATTGATGGGGTCTCTCAAACAATTTGAGATGAAACTGGTTAAAGAGGACACCTCTCCCAAGGACAAGAATGTTGGACTGAAAGCTGAAACAGAAGCCAAGAAGACAATTCCAGATGATCAGCTGAGTATGCTTGTCAAGAACCTTGGAAAACTTCTGAAGAACATGGAATCCAGAACCGGGAAAAGCTCTTCCTCACGAAAACAATTTAGAAGGGGCAGTGAGAGTAACAGAAAAGGGAAGGAACCAGCTCAGAATGAAGAGGAAAAGAAAGAAATGAAGAAGGGAGTCCAATGCTGGAACTGTGGAGGGTACGGTCATCGACAAATCAGCTGCACTAGCAAACCAATGAAAAAGAGGGCTCTCTCTGCCAGTGGAAGTGAAGACAAGAAAGAGCTGAGTGAAGATGAGTGCAACTTGGCCAGATACAGGTCTGTCAGAAGAGGCAGAAAATCACAAGGAAGAGTGAACCAGGACTTGCTACAGCAACCTTTGTATCACCGTAACAAGAGAGCTTCAAAGCATAAAAAATGTTTCAGCTGCGGTCGCAAAGGTCACATAAAGAGAAACTATTTTTTAGCCTACACCAGAGTAGCTTCAGCCAGGAAACCGGTCAGACAGAATCGTGCGCAGACTCAGCTTCTCGCTCTTGTCAGCACAGCCAGCACCTCAGACAAAATAAGCTGGTACTTTGACAGTGGTTGTTCAGGACATATGACAGGAGAACGATCCTTCTTGAAAAACATTACACCCTGTTTGGAACAACGTGTGAAGTTTGGGAACGGCCTCAAAGGAAGAGTTCTGGGAAGGGGAACTTTGGCAGTTGAAGGAATGCCGAGTCTGAGCAATGTTCTTCTAGTGGAAGGGCTAAAGGCAAATCTCATTAGCATTAGTCAGCTGTGTGATGGGACCAAACAGGTAAAGTTCACGAAAGACACATGCCAGGTTCTCGACAAATCTGGAAAATGCATAATGTAAGGAGCCAGATCAAAGAGCAACTACTATCTTCTCAATGTGAGTTTAAACTCGCAGATTCAGAGATGTATGCTGACAAAGGACGAGGAAATGATTCTATGGCACAGAAGGATGGGGCATGTTAACCTGAGAACTCTGAAGAGAATTGCTACAGAAGGTCTAGATTGGGAAACAGAAGAAGGCTTCGCATCCAAGAGTCAAAGACATTGGTTCCACCAGGCCTCTACAGTTGATTCACATGGATCTGATGGGACCAATGGAAGTCGAGAGTCTGGGCAGGAAAAGGTATGCATTTGTCTGTGTTGATGACTACTCCAGATTCACATGGATAGATTTCATCAGAGAAAAATCAGACACTGTGAGAGTCATTGTGTCACTGGTGTCTCGTCTTGAGCAAGAGAAAAACCTCAGAATCAGCAGCATTCGCAGTGATCATGGCAGAGAATTTGAAAACAAAGATATGGATGATTTCTGTCGACAAAGGGGTATCTTACATCAGTACTCCTCTCCCATTACCCCTCAGCAGAATGGTGTAGTGGAACGAAAGAATCGAACAATCCAAGAAATGGCCAGAGTCATGATTCATGCTAAGAGAGTCCCTTTGAAGTTCTGGGCAGAAGCCACGAATACCGCTTGCTACATCATCAATAGAGTCACCTTACGAAGAGGTACCAACCAGACCTGCTATGAGCTCTGAAATTAGAAGAAGCCCACAGTCAAATACTTTCATGTCTTTGGAAGTGACTGTTTTATTCTAAGAGATCGGGAGTATAGGCAGAAACTAGACCCCAAAAGTGATCCTGGTCTGTTTCTGGGCTACTCAACAAACAGCAGAGCTTATCGAGTCTACAACCAGCGGACACATACAGTAATGGAATCCATAAATGTTGTTGTTAACGATGCAGAAGAAATTCCTTCTCCTGATACTGTCACTGATGATGAAGACTCTGAAGTTGAGGAGGTGTCTGTCAGTCAGAACAGAAGTGAACAAGCTGTTGCTTCAGAAGATGCTACAGCAAGTGCTGAAGCAGAAAATCCAGATGTGCAATTAGAAAGCTTGTCTGAAGATATGAACTCTGAGATTTCTAATCCTCCCTCAAGGCAGCCCCCAAAGAAGATTCAGAAGAATCATCCTTTGACGAACGTCATTGGAGACCCGTCAGAAAGAAGAAGAACTAGAAGCCATGCTTACCTAAATACATGTTTTATGTCCAGCATTGAACCCAAGAATCTAAAGGAAGCCATGAGTGATGAATTCTGGATATTGGCAATGCAGGAAGAATTGGCAGAGTTTGAAAGGCATGATGTTTGGGATCTGGTTGACAGACCAAATGGGGTAAATATTATTGGCACCAAGTGTGTGTTCAAAAACAAAACTGATGAAAAAGGCAACATTACAAGAAATAAGGCCAGACTGGTTGCTCAGGGATATTCTCAGATTGAGGGTCTTGACTTTGAAGAAACATTTGCTCCAGTGGCTCGCCTGGAGGCCATCAGACTCCTTTTAGCAATATCTTTTCATGGGATTCAAACTATATCAAATGGATGTTAAAAGCGCATTCTTAAATGGAGACCTCTCTGAAGAAGTCTATGTCTCTCAGCCAAAAGGTTTTGAAGATCCTCATCACCCGGAGCATGTCTATAAATTGAAGAAAGCCTTATATGGTCTGAAACAGGCTCCTCGGGCATGGTATGAGAGGCTGTCAGTATTCTAAGAAAAACATGGCTACAATCGAGGAGGAGCGGACAAAACTCTATTTGTCAAGAGAACTCAGTCAGATGTGATCATTGCTCAAATATACGTGGATGATATTGTCTTTGGATCAAAGTCTCAGCACCTGGTGAAGCAGTTTGTGCATCACATGCAGCAAGAATTTCAAATGAGCATGGTTGGAGAACTGTCCTACTTTCTTGGTCTGGAGATTTCTCAGAAAGCAGATGGCATCTTCATTGCTCAAAGCAAATACAGCAAGAACCTTGTGAAGAAATTCCAGCTAGACAAGGCCAGTCACAAAAGAACTTCTGCTGCCACTCACGTTAAAGCCATTAAAGATGAGCTTGGCATGGAAGTGAGCCAAACTATCTACAGAAGTATGATTGGGAGCTTGCTATATCTCACTGCCAGTCGCCCGGACATTTCTTTTGCAGTAGGAGTCTGTGCCAGGTTTCAAGCGTGTCCCAAAGATAGCCACTTGCAGTTGGTCAAGCGCATCATTCGGTATGTTGGAGGTACTGTGGACTATGGCCTGTGGTATACTAAAGACACAAATGCTAATCTGGTAGGATACAGTGATGCAGACTGGGCAGGATGCTCAGAGGACAGGAAGAGCACTTCGGGAGGGTGTTTCTTTCTAGGAAATAACCTGGTCTCTTGGTTTAGCAGAAAACAGAACAGCATTTCTCTATCTACTGCTGAGGCTGAATACATTGCTGCTGGGAGCTGCTGTGCACAAATGCTGTGGATGAAGCAGATGCTGAGTGAGTATGGGATTCCTCAAGATGAAATGACCCTCTACTGCGACAATATGAGTGCCATTAGCATATCTAAGAATCCGGTTCAGCACAGCAGAACCAAGTACATTGACATTCGTCATCACTTCATCCGTGATCTTGTTGAAAAGCGTATTATTGCACTACAGCATGTAGTAACTGCCAAACAACTCGCTGACATCTTCACAAAAGCCCTGGATGCAGCCCGGTTTGAAGACCTGCGAGCCTCTCTGGGGCTCTGTGTTTTACCTCCCTAAGAAGGCTAGGAGACCGCCCCTCCCCCCCCCCCCCCTGTCATTTGTTCCAAAAAGGGGGAGGAGCAGATAAGGCGAAGAAGAAGAGGTTGAGGTTTTGTCAAAATGCCAAGGGGGAGATTGATGATGCAAGTATGGCAGTGTTTGACAAAACCAGCACAAGTGAACAAGGAGTTGCTGCAGCTCAAGTATTTAAGCAGGCCAGCAGAAGTGAACTAGCAGCAGCTGCAGCAGGAGCTTGTTCAACTGGCTGTTTCAACCGTCCAAGAAGCAGCAGCAACCTGGGCTTGTCCAGAAGGGCTGGAAACTCTATGGAGAGCATCTGAAGAATTTCTAATATGCTGTGGAGTTTATTCCAGTGAGGTTTACTAGTCAGAGAAGGAGATTTGCATTGAAGATAAATATCAAATCTAATCTCCTAGATTTTAGGAGATAATTGTTCCTTTTGGGACATTGCCTAAACCTGGACATTGCTTAAAGCTGGTGCTGCTATTTAAGTGAGAGGGGTTCAGAGCTGAGAGGTTGATCGAAGCTGAGGGATACACGAGTGCATACACAGATTTCCGAGAGTGCAATCTTTGGTGTGCGGCGGTCATATTTTTCGATCATCACCCGAGAGCAGAGCGTGAGCGCCGAGCTGTGGTGATTATAGCAGAAGGGAATCAGGACTTGCAGAGTCTGATTCAAGCTTGATCTGGAAGCCAATTCAGAGCTGCGGAGCTTGTTGGTTGATCAAGGGCAGCCGCGGAAGAACTGACGAGTTGTTGGCTCGGTCGAGTGTCGTGCGGCAGTACTCACTAGTGGCAGGTGGTCACTGAGTGAGGGGGAGTATTCCAGAGTCTGCAACGCTCGTGGAATTGTTCGATCGGCTCGGCAGAAGGCCTTGGAGCGACGCGGACAAATTGTGCTTCAGCTATGTGTTACAGCAGTTGCTACAGCAACCCTGCTGAGTAGTTGTAGTTTAGAATAGGCTGAGTCTTGAGAAGTCTATAGCTATTCTAGATTGACATATTGCAGAGGGTGTGCAGACACAAGTCAGAGCTTGTTCTGATTGTGTCGAGTGATTGATCGCGCGTCGTCGTGCGCGTCAAATATAATCCTTCCTCTCCCACTAGTACAGCGGTTAAGTAAGGGTCGATCTCCACAGGGAGCAAGCAGTGAGTCTTAGCCAGTAACCTACACTTAAGAAAACGGGGGTTGCGTGAGTGATTGGGGGTTTTGCGCGATGCGCGAGTAGCAGTGAATATCGTAACGCAGGAAATTGCACTAGACGTGCGCAAGCAGTAGAGATGAAGTACTATCTTTATGAGAAGTGTTGGGCAGACAATCCTCTATGAATGCATTCCTTATCATCGACTCTAAACATCTATAGCTTGTGGTTTACTTGGGTTAGTGTCCGGTAAAGGCTTCCTAACACGTGCGCATGTTCCGTTCAAAGTTCATGTGCTATTAATCCTAGAACTAGACTAAACAGCTGCGAATCCTGTCACAGTAGCAACTGCCTACCCTAACTCGTTACTCCTAATTGTCACGGTAAGTTTGCGGTTCAAGGCTTCCCCTACGCATGCAACTAGTTTAACAGGTGACAAGCAAGCAGCACAAGTAAGATTGCGGTTCAAGGCTTCCCCTACTCATGCAACTAACTGTCTCAGTACGCACAGAATTAATACAAGTAAATAAACTATGCATTAAGCTCAAGTCTCAAAGGTAATACATCATAGGTTCATGTCCGACCAACACTAAGTGTTTAGCTAGACATGCTAGTGGTAAACATCATAAAATAGTAAATAACAACTACTGAATCCAAGAAAACGGTAGCAAATCTCCTGGCGCAGTCGACTGGCGCAAATCTCCTTGACAGGTCCGTGTGTTTTTCAGTTCTGCCGCCCAGTGCCTCCTTGCGTCCTCTGGTGCCTCTGGAACAACAGTCTTTTCGAACTCCCTGAAACCCTAGACTTACTTCCTTTATATAGGAGGTTCATCTTTCGGCAACTTCCAAATCTGGTCACTGGGACTTTTGCGCCTGGCGCACAACATTGATTGGCGCAATCGGGTAGCGCACCTCTGTTGTCTTTCGCCATTTCTTCTTCTGTTTGCGCCGCTAGCTCCGCAGGCTGATCTTTCACTCCTAGAACGCTGCCTGTTAGCGCGTATCCGACTCAAGGACTCGTTCTGACCTGATATACAAAAACATTGGAAACGAGTAATCTTGCTCATGAAATATTGCAAACAAGCACAGGGTTATGACCTAAATAATGTGTATAACTAGGCTCTATCAAACCCCCCACACTTGCCCCTTGTTCGTCCCGAACAAGTACTGAAACGCGGATACAATTACCTTTTCTGGAGACTAGCGCACAGCCTTGCATTCTAGCGCAAAATGCACAGTTGCTCAACTTGTGCTGCTTTATCACCTGCGCACAACTGCACTCAATAGTTCTAATATAATAATCCCGAAATTTCATTACCTCTCAGTCGGGATGAAGATCTTTGGATGACTGGGAGATAGCTCTTCTTAGGCTCCTGGTTGTCAGCTCCCGCTCCGAAGATAGGTATATGGTTTCTTGCGCGAGCTTCTTCCAGTGCGTGATTCGTTCGCACACTTCCTGGGAACCTGAGCCTTTGATGATATCCTTTTGGTCTTGCGCACGCAGGTACTAAGTAGTGCGCATGCTGATTCTTTGTAACGCAAATCATCTGCTTCTGCTGGTATTTTTCTTTTGTACAGCTTCCTTTCCAATTTTTTTCATTCCCAGAACAGTTCCAATCTCAGCCTTCGGATAGCAGCTATGGAACTCGTTCCGCTCTCCCTCCTTGGTTTGTCTGCGCCGGTCAGCGCACGCGTTTACATCCGCGCCCGCTTTCCTTAGCTTGATTTCCAGAGAGAAGGTGGTCTGTTTTCCCACCTCGCCACGCTTTGGGTATTTCGCCTTAGGCATCTGCGTGACTGAGCGCGCTCTTTTGTTCCGAAGGATGCGAAGCACCGGCCTCCACTAGCGCACTCGACCATATACCTCGCCTTCGAAGCACAAGCGACTAACCGCCTCTCTGGAGCATTTCTATCAACTCCACATCCCCTGTATATCCCAACTGACAGGAGCAGAAAAAACGCAAAAATTATGCTAAAACAGTAGAGAACGGCGCACGCAATACGGATAGCGCAAAACAAGCTGGAGCGCATGCGCATCCTGCACCTTAGCGCACTACTGCTACTAATTCTCTTCAACTTAAACTAGGCTATACTAAAAATGCTCAAAACATGAAATGTAAGAGTAACGCCCCCCCCCCCCCCCCCCCCCCCCACACTTGAACAGAGACGTGTCCCCACGACTCAAGCTCAAGCGCACGGAGGCGGCGCACATGCATGCACTGCAACGAAAATAAAGAACAGAAAAGTGAACACAAAAAGTCACACAAAATATAGCAAGGGAGTCACAGAATGTATGGCACAAATATTCAGCACACATAATAGTCAACTAGACGCAGCAAAAATAAAAGACACCACCCTAAAGAAAATCACTGCGCCTGCCCAAGGCCTTAGAAGTCCTCCGAGCTAGACGCTGCTGCTGACCCATGCGCCTCATCCTCTGAAGAATTAGTCATGGAGTCGGTGCTGGAGGATGGTGGCACAATGGTGAGGGGGTCAGGCTGCTCGTCCTCGGAAAGTGACTCCCATATGGAATCGGAGTCTACGCTGGGAAAGTTAATGGGGGACTCCGGAACAGAAGGCCGGGCAGGGGAAGCTACTGGTGATGGTACTGGTTCGGGTGCAGGGGTGGGCTCTGCTGCTGGGGCTGCTGCGGGTGCTGACTCTGCTGGGGCTGGGGCTGGGGTTGGTGCTGCTGGGGCTTCTGGGGTTCGGGTAGGAGGTGGATGGTGCAGGCTGAGGAGAGGGGGAATCGCATCTCCAAATTTCCACCCGGATGGTGGACTCATACTTAAATCTGCCCCCTCTGGCGCTAAGTATTCGAGCACGCGCATGACGTTGAACAACATGCGCTGCTCGGCAGTGGCTTCCTCAGGCGCCTCTTCAGTCTCGGTCCTTGGGCGCTTGGCAGGTGCACGAGGGGGAGAATCCTCGATGGAAATGGTCACTGGCTCCCCCTGTGGTGCACGGGCCCGCTGGTGCGCTCCAGTCTGCGCCCGGGTCCTTGGGCGCCTGACTAGAGGCACCTCTGGTTCTAGGGCCTCCTCCATCTCTTCATCTGCTGCGGCGGCTGCTGCGGCGGCTGCTGCGCCCTGTGCACTGCTCTCTGCTCTGGCCCGCGCACTGCTCTCTGCTCTGGCCCGCGGTGGTCTGGCTGGCTGCAGACGGTAGCACCACTCTAGTGTGCCATCGTCCCGAACGGCTACCGCCCTGATTTGCAGCATGTGGGCGCGGTCCAGAGGTATAGGCTGCACCAAGGTGTGCTCTGGCACCTCGGGCTCTCCATGTAAGGCCCGCAGCAGGTGCGTGATAAGGCCTCCACACGTCAGCGGCCCTCTCATGCTGACTCGGCTCCAATGGTGCACCATGTTCAGGATGAACAGCACCTTCCGCTCATAATAAAGTCCCGTCAAAATCTCCATATCCAGGAGGCTGATCTTTGGCGCGCCGTTGAAACGGCCAATGATTGTGTAGGCCACGATGCGCCATAAGTAGAACAGCCACGGGTCGCGCAGCTCTCGGCCCCTGCTGCGCCCCGCGGCGAATGCTGGCCCTGTTGCCATGTCCCGCCAAGCCTCCTGGTTATTGTGCGTGTCTAACTCCTCCTCACGCACCTTGGCGCATCCGAATGCGCGCCTCAGCCTCCTTTCCGAGGCTATGAACCAGACACCCCTGTGTCTATATCTGATCTCCCTGTCCCCTGCCTCCAGAGACGCCAGGAACTCACACGTATCTTCCTGGTCTGATGCGCTGCGGAGGTCCATAAGCGCCTCCCAGCCGGCAATCGCTAGCCTCTGCGCCACGAGGTCCTCTAGTCCTACCTCGCGCAGGAAATCGCGGCATATGTACGGTGTCCCGTACATGTCCAGGCTGATGAATGCTGCATACTTGTTAGCGAAAGCCGCTGGGGTCTCCTGGTCTGTGGCGGGTTTCATCGTGCGCTGGGCTCCGGTCAAACGCGGTCAATGCTCCCCAAAACCCTAAAATTCGAAACTTCCCAGAATCCTATGAAACTTGGACCGAACGAGCGCCTACTGGTCGCCTACTCAACGCACAAAACAGCACTCCAAGCCGCGCACTCTAGCCTGGTGCGATTTCAAAACCCTAAAAACTGTATTCTCCGTGCAAACCCTAACAGAAGCGGCTCAAAGCGGAATCGGGGGGTTACCTGGGTGCTGTGCGGTCGTGTTGTCCTTGAATCCCTCTAGACGGACGGTGGGTTGGGCGCTGATCGACGGCAGAGGTCTGAAGGCGGGAGCTTGTGTGTAACGGTCGAGTGAAAAAGTGCTGGGAATTTTCTAAGTCTGGCCTTATATACCCCCCTCTGGCTAGCGCAACGGACCTGCGCATTGATAGGCGCACGGTCCTGCGCACTTGTGTGACTAAAAACTACCAAACCCTAATCTAACTAAAAAACACTCAAAAAACAAAACAAGCAGAATAAAATGTGCCAAATTAAAACGTGTCGGGTTACCTCCCGACCAGTGCCTTTGTTTAACGTCGTTGGCTCGACGGTACCTCGTTACGTGCCAAGAAGTGCGTCTGCAGCCCTCCCCACTCTTGCTCCTGAGTGTCCTTGCGCCAGTGCTTGTGTTACGACCTCATTGGTCCTGCGCAAAAGATACAAGGGAGGGTCAGCATGTGATACATTATTCGTAATGAGGGTAGACGCAGAGGAAGAGGAGATATAGGCGATGGGTGCTAGTTCTCCCTCTGAAACATCTGGTGGTGCGTCTGGCGCAGCAGCTTGCGCGTCCACTATCTCTGGCTCGGCCAAGTCAATGTTGCGTGTTGCGCCATCCCAAGGTTCGCCCAAGTACCGTTTGACTCTCTGCCCGTTAACCTGAAAACGATGCTGGTGCCCGTCTTCTAATTCAATTGTGCCGTAGGGGAAAACCTTGGTGACGGTGTATGGTCCCGTCCACTTGCTGCGCAACTTCCCAGGCATGAGCTTCAGGCGCGATGAAAATAACAGTACCTGGTCTCCTGGTTCAAATGTGCGCCGGAGGATATGCCTGTCATGAAACGCCTTGGTGCGCGCTTTGTAATCGCGCAGTCCCTCATAGGCGTCTAGGCGCAGCTCTTCGAGTTCGCTCAGCTCAAACGCACGTTCCTTTCCTGCCTCATCCAAGTTCAAGTTACAAATACGTAAGGCCCAATATGCCTTGTGCTCGAGCTCTACTGGCAGGTGGCATGCCTTCCCATAGACCAGCCGGAATGGTGAGGTTCCAATGGGCGTCTTGTGTGCAGTGCGGTATGCCCATAGCGCATCATCCAGGCGCTGGCTCCAATCCTTGCGCGACGGCCTCACAGTCTTTTCCAAGATGCGCTTGATCTCTCTGTTAGAAACTTCGGCCTGTCCATTTGTCTGCGGATGGTAAGCGGTGGACGTCTTGTGGCGCACCCCATAGTGCTTGAAAACTTGCGCCACAACCCTGTTGCAGAAGTGCGTCCCCTGGTCGCTGATAACTGCCTTAGGCACTCCGTACCTGCAAAATATGTTAGTTCTGAGAAAATCAGCGACAGTCTTACCATCATCCTTGCGCGTGGCCTTAGCTTCGACCCATTTGGATACGTAATCCACGGCCACCAGTATGTACTCGTAGCCGGCAGATGGGGGAAATGGACCCATGAAGTCGATTCCCCAAACATCGAACACTTCGTCCACCAGAATCGGGGTCTGCGGCATCTCGTTGCGCGCGGAGATTCCTCCAGTGCGCTGGCACCTGTCACACTTCCTGCAGTGGTCATAGGCATCTCTGAATAGGTGCGGCCAGTAGAATCCGCAGTCCAAGATCTTCCTGCTCGTGCGCTTGGGACCGAAATGTCCTCCACAGGCGTGCGCATGACAAAACATCAACACAGAGTTAATCTCATGGTCAGGCACGCAACGTCTTAATATCCGATCTGGACCTATTCTAAGCATGTAAGGATCATCCCAAAGGTAATGCTTGGACTCATGTTTCAATCGCATGCACTGAGTTTTATTGAAATGAGGAGGGAACGTACCTGTGACCAGGTAATTTGCGATATGCGCATACCATGGTACCTTACCTGTTAGCGCCATCAGATGCTCGTCAGGGAATGTCTCCTTGATCTGCCCTGGCTCCTCATCCTTTAAGATCCTGCTCAGGTGATCAGCGACGGTATTTTCTGTGCCCTTCTTATCTTTGATCTCTAAGTCGAATTCCTGAAGCAGAAGTACCCAGCGCATCAGGCGCGGCTTGGTCTCTTTCTTGGACATGAGGTAGCGGATAGCTGCGTGGTCCGTGTAGATGATGACTCTGGCGCCTAGAACATATGCTCGGAACTTCTCCAGCGCAAATACAATTGCCAGCAGCTCTTTCTCCGTGGTGGTGTAGTTCTTCTGCGCGGAGTCCAGTGTGCGCGATGCATAGTAGATGGCATGCGGCTTCTTGTCCTCGCGCTGCCCCAAGACTGCTCCTACTGCGTAGTCACTTGCGTCACACATCAGCTCAAATGGCAGGTTCCAGTCTGGTGCGCGCATCACTGGCGCACTGGTCAGCGCTTCTTTCAGCTTATCGAACGCCGCCCTGCACTCATCAGTAAAATCGAAGCACACGTCTTTTTGCAACAGGTTAGACAGGGGTATGCAAATTTTAGAGAAATCCTTAATAAAACGCCTGTAAAACCCAGCATGCCCTAAGAACGATTTCACGTCGCGCACGTTGGTGGCATAAGGCAGATTAGAAATAATATCTATCTTAGCTTTGTCTACCTTAATACCCTCCTCTGAAATGATATGACCTAGTACTACTCCGTGCGTTACCATGAAATGACATTTTTCGTAATTTAGCACTAAGTTCTTAGAGATGCAGCGCGCTAAGACTTTATCTAGATGTGTTAAGCATGCATCAAAGGTACTCCCATATACAGTGAAATCATCCATGAACACTTCTATGCATATACCAATCATATCAGAGAAAATGCTCATGACAAGGCGTTGGAACGTACCTGGCGCGTTGCACAGCCCAAAAGACATACGCCGAAACGCAAATGTTCCGAAGGGGCATGTGAACGTGGTCTTCTCTTGATCCTCCGCAGCTATGGGTATCTGATTGTAACCTGAATATCCGTCCAAAAAACAAAAGTAAGGCTTACCTGCCAAGCGATCCAGCATCTGGTCCATGAAGGGTAGCGGGAAGTGGTCCTTGCGCGTTACAGCGTTCAGCTTCCTGTAGTCGATGCACATGCGCCAGCCAGTTTGTATGCGCTTGGGAACTAGCTCGCCCTGCGCATTCTCCTCCACCGTGATTCCTCCTTTCTTTGGCACAACGTGCACCGGGCTGACCCATTTGCTGTCTGAGATTGGGTAAATGACCCCTGCGTCAAGCAACTTCAGGACTTCCTTTTGCACTACCTCCATCATATTTGGGTTTAACCTGCGCTGAGCCTCCCTGGATGGTTTGGCACCATCTTCCAACAGAATCCGGTGCATGCACACGTCTGGGCTCACTCCGCGCAGATCAGCAAGAGTCCATCCAATAGCGCGCTGGTTCCTGCGCAGCACCTGTTGTAAGCGCGCCTCCTGCTCTTTTTCCAATCCCTTCTTGATGATCACTGGCAGGGTGTCCTCATCTCCCAAGAAAATGTACTTGAGGTGCTCCGGGAGTTGCTTCAGTTCGATCTTGGGTGCCTGTTCAATAGAGGGCAAGATTTTGTTAGTGGTGCAAATATGAACTATATCAAGTACCTGTGTGGGTGCTGGTTCAGCACTGCTTAGCTCCTCCTCTTGCTCCTCCAGCTCTGCCTGTGTTAGTAGCTCTGGTCCTATGGTTGCGTTCGCACACTGCGCTTCTGTGACTAAATCGTCAAAGCTGTCCATTGCGTGCACAGTAGCGTCCTCATGTGGGTGCTGCATCCCTTCGAAGATGTTGAAATGGATTTCTTCGCCATCTACCTCCATGGAGAGCGTGCCCCTCCACACGTCTATCTTCGTGCGCGCAGTCATCAGAAACGGTCTGCCTAGGAGGATCTGCGCACCGCTGGCGCTTGATTCACCCTCTATTTCGAGCACATAAAAGTCTGCTGGGAACACCAGCTCTCCTACTCGAACTAGGACATCTTCTATCATGCCTGCAGGTTGTTTGCACGATCTATCTGCTAGCTGAATTGTGAGACCTGCAGGTTTTAGTGGTCCAAGGCGCAAGGTCGCATAGAGAGAATATGGTAATAAATTGATTGATGCGCCTAAATCGATCATGCAGTTGCTTACCGTGGTTTTACCTAAGGTGCAAGGGATAGTGAATGTACCTGGATCTCGGCACTTAGGTGGTACCTTTTGTTGCACGATTGCTGAGGCCTGCGCATTTAGCATTACCTGTGCGCATTCGCCTGTCCTTCTTTTATTTGTGCACAGCTCTTTTAAAAACTTCGCATACCTGGGAATCTGTCGAATAGCTTCTATGAGAGGTATGTTGATTTCCACCTTGCTGAACAGCTCATATAGTTCCTTGTCCAGTGCTTCTTTTCTCGCCAGTGCTGCCTGCACAGGGAAAGGAGCAGGTATGTTAGTACAATTTTTGTCCTTGTTTGTCGAGTGAGACATACCTGGCGCCTTGCCCTGCTGGTTCGTGGTTGGCGCTTCTGATTGCGCCTCTGGCTCTGGTTGCGCACTCTGAGCTGCTGGATCTGGGACTTGCGCAACTGGCTGCACGGGCGCCTGCGCGGTCTGCTCTGTTCCCACTGTGCGCCCAGTCCTCAGTGTTACTGCATTAACTCCTCCTTTAGGGTTCTGAATCACTTGCGAAGGCAGGTTGCCATCGCTCTTTTTCAGCTCATACACCGTGGTTGCAATTTGTGATAGATGCTTCTCTATGGATTCGAACCTCTTGTCATATTTTTCGTCATTCTTGCGCACTGTGTCTGCTAGCTGCCCCATGATATCTTCCAAGGATCGCTTTGGTTGCTGATTGTTCTGCGCTGGTGCGTCTGTGCGGCGATGCGGTGGATTGTAGGGTGCAGCTTGTTGCGTCTGCTGTGGCGCGCGCTGATCAGTGGGCTGCCTCTGGAAATTGTTCTCTTCTCTCCATCTGAATCCATTTGCAGCAAGCCCAAAGCGCGGCTGATTCTGCCTCTGCGGTCCTCTGTTGTCCCATCCTCCAAGGGCATGTACGTCTCCAGTTTCTTCAAAAAGTGTTGGGCATTCGTCTGTCTTGTGCTCAGTGGACCTGCAGAATTCACATACCTTTGGCGCAACTGGTTGTGCGCTCTGCGCACTCATCAGCTTCTGTAGCATGGCCTTCATTTCTTGGATCTCAGCGCTTGCCTCTACCTGATGCACAGAACGATTACGACTACTTTCAAGTGTCAATTGATGTCTTACCTGCCCAGCAGAATCTTCTATCAGCTGCCATGCATGCTCCGGGTACATGTTGCAAATGTCCCCTCCTGCGCATGCATTCAGTAGTCGCAGCTCCATGGGCAGCAGTCCATTCAGAAAGTTCTCTATCAGCACATTCTGAGGAAGCCCGTGATTGTAGCAGTTGGCTTCCAGCTCCCTGAAACGCTCGTAGTATTCTGACAGAGACTCCCCTGCGCTCTGCCTTGGCGCGGCCAATTCCCTTCTGAGCAGCGCAATCTTCGCTGCTGGATAAAATTTGTCTAAGAACTTCTTCTGCAGCTGTTCCCATGTGTGAATAGATCCTGCAGGTAAATTCATTAGCCAGTGTCTAGCTGTATCACTTAGTGAGAATGGAAATGCCTTCATTTTTAGCGCTTCATCGCTTTCCCCTTCGGTCTTCATGTTTTCGCAAATGACCAGGAACTCTCGCACATGCTTGACTGGATTTTCATTGTTCATCCCGTGGAACTTGGGCATGTGATGGATGAGTGAGCTCCTTAGCTCGAAGTGACCGCCTGGTGGAAGCACGATGCACCATGGCTGGTTAACAGTGATAGGGGCCGACATCTCACGCACTGTCCTGCGCCTCGCGACTGGACGAACGGGTGGCGCAATGTATGGTTCAGCGGCCATCCGTGCGTCGACCTCACGCTGCACTTCCTCTCTGAATAGGGCTGCGCGGTTATGTGCCCTTGCTTCCTCTGGGGTTCTGTCTCCCATCTCCAACCACACTGTTATCCTCCATGTCCTGATCCAAACTCAAGAAACGAATTAAATGGCAACGAAGTTGTTGCGTCTGTCAGTGCGCAACTAGAATCTGCGTAGCGCAACTGTTTCAAGGTTGCGCAGGCGGATGTGATTGTGCGCTGTCAGAAACAACAACGAGAAAACAAAACAAAATGAAATAACTAGTTACTAAAATGAGAAAGGTAAGCTAGCTAAAACTTAGCTGTGTTGCTCCCCGGCAACGGCGCCAAAATTTGATCGCGCGTCGTCGTGCGCGTCAAATATAATCCTTCCTCTCCCACTAGTACAGCGGTTAAGTAAGGGTCGATCTCCACAGGGAGCAAGCAGTGAGTCTTAGCCAGTAACCTACACTTAAGAAAACGGGGGTTGCGTGAGTGATTGGGGGTTTTGCGCGATGCGCGAGTAGCAGTGAATATCGTAACGCAGGAAATTGCACTAGACGTGCGCAAGCAGTAGAGATGAAGTACTATCTTTATGAGAAGTGCTGGGCAGACAATCCTCTATGAATGCATTCCTTATCATCGACTCTAAACATCTATAGCTTGTGGTTTACTTGGGTTAGTGTCCGGTAAAGGCTTCCTAACACGTGCGCATGTTCCGTTCAAAGTTCATGTGCTATTAATCCTAGAACTAGACTAAACAGCTGCGAATCCTGTCACAGTAGCAACTGCCTACCCTAACTCGTTACTCCTAATTGTCACGGTAAGTTTGCGGTTCAAGGCT
The DNA here is from genome assembly GCA_963678935.1 of Umbilicus rupestris. Taxonomy (NCBI): domain Eukaryota; kingdom Viridiplantae; phylum Streptophyta; class Magnoliopsida; order Saxifragales; family Crassulaceae; genus Umbilicus; species Umbilicus rupestris. The sequence continues at coordinate 4,443,528 of OY787605.1, forward strand.
TCCCCTACGCATGCAACTAGTTTAACAGGTGACAAGCAAGCAGCACAAGTAAGATTGCGGTTCAAGGCTTCCCCTACTCATGCAACTAACTGTCTCAGTACGCACAGAATTAATACAAGTAAATAAACTATGCATTAAGCTCAAGTCTCAAAGGTAATACATCATAGGTTCATGCCCGACCAACACTAAGTGTTTAGCTAGACATGCTAGTGGTAAACATCATAAAATAGTAAATAACAACTACTGAATCCAAGAAAACGGTAGCAAACAGTGCGTGCAGTGTCTTCTCTCGGCTGGCGCAGTCGACTGGCGCAAATCTCCTTGACAGGTCCGTGTGTTTTTCAGTTCTGCCGCCCAGTGCCTCCTTGCGTCCTCTGGTGCCTCTGGAACAACAGTCTTTTCGAACTCCCTGAAACTTTAGACTTACTTCCTTTATATAGGAGGTTCATCTTTCGGCAACTTCCAAATCTGGTCACTGGGACTTTTGCTCCTGGCGCACAGCATTGATTGGCGCAATCGGGTAGCGCACCTCTGCTGTCTTTCGCCATTTCTTCTTCTGTTTGCGCCGCTAGCTCCGCAGGCTGATCTTTCACTCCTAGAACGCTGCCTGTTAGCGCGTATCCGACTCAAGGACTCGTTCTGACCTGATATACAAAAACATTGGAAACGAGTAATCTTGCTCATGAAATATTGCAAACAAGCACAGGGTTATGACCTAAATAATGTGTATAACTAGGCTCTATCAGTTATCCACACAAGGTTAAGTAGCATAGGTTGCGTGAGTTGTAACCGTGTGTACGTGGGAACCTTTGAGTTAGTGGATTGAGGACTGGAGAATAGTCCTCCCCAGACGTAGGCAGTTGGCCGAACTGGGTGAACAAACTTTGTCTTGTTCATTGCTTGCTGAGACAATTTTCGAGTGAACAAGAGTGTGCTGCAGCAACTGCTTGTTCACAAATCTGTCGAACTAAGACACTGTGAAATTTCACCAACAAATAATTATTGTCAAAGGTTTTCAGATTGAAAGGAGAAAGAGATGAGCTTCAAAACATCATCACCTCTCTGCCTAAGGAACAACATCCAGATGAGACTGAGATAGTAAGTGAAGGTTGTCGACAGAAAGCTATATCTGGAGCAAACAATGGAGAGGCATCCATTATGGATGAAATCTTGGCTTACCAAAGGTATGGAGGTGGGACTAAAGGTCTAGGGTGCACTGGTGATGCAGGAACAAGTGTAACTAGTTTTGTCAAAGCCACGGTTACTGATCAAAGTGCAAGGATTCAGGAGGGCCGTATCACAGTTATTCCGGAAGAAGTACCATAGAGGAAACACAAGAGAATGCTGACGCAATCTCTGGACCAGTCACCTGCCTAGAAACTCTGATCAAAGAAAAGAACATGCTACACATGTGATCAAGTCGGACATCTTTGGAGAAAGTGTCCTATAGTGACTGAGTACATGAAGACTAAAAATAGACCAAGTATCAGACAAGTCAGAACAATGAACCGTCCTATCACGTATGAGTATTACAACACACAGACGCAGGTAAATCGAGGTTATCGTGTTACTGTGCAGGAAAATTTCAGCAGCATTGGAGGATCAACCAAACAGAGAAAAAGATATAAAAAGAAGCGAAACACATATCACTCTTGAACGGCGGAAAAAAGGGACAGAACACCTGAGGAGAACAAGTGTCAAATACACTGGGTGGAGGTCAAAAGAAACGCTACTGTTGATAAACAACCACCGAATATCCACACAGAAGTAGGAGCTAAGGAACGGGCATGCATCAAATATTATTTTGGATCCAGATAAGACTGCTGAACAGAGTGCTGAAGCAATCCCTGGAATCGTGAAGCTGTAACTTATGGACTGGGGTTCCAAAAATAGGCGAGTATGAAGAAGACGACACGTGTCCTATTGTTTGAAAAAGAGAAGAAAAAAGCCGAGAAAGGGTAGAACCCAGAAGTATCAGTTTCTGACCTAGGGTTTCGTACATCTCTGGCTGCTTCAACAATAAGCCGTTCCTGTCTTCAAAAAATCGTCAGCCATGGTGAAAACAAGGGGAGCTAAAGTTTACAAGCGAAGGAGTGAGCCCGACAAGAGAAAAAGCAGTGAAGCCCTGTTGTGCAAAACCCCGGAAACTAAGAGAATGTCTTCTCTGCAGATTGGAGAACCGGAGGAGGTTCCCCGGCTAACATGGATTCCTTCAACCGACCAAAACGAGGCAGGTCCGTCTGCCACAGCCATGATAGAGGCTGTGCCTTCAGACGAAGAAGAGGCATTGCGGACGGGAAGCAAAAGTCACAGCTAGAGTGGTGAAGAGACTGCTTCAGCTACCTCTAGTTCAAACACCTCCCATGAAATCAAAACCAAGAAGGCCCTGACACACGGGTGACAGTGGTACCTACTCCACCATCAGAAAGTGAACCAACAACAGTTGTCAGTGAGGAAGAAGAGTTGGTTGAGGTGGAGGAACATGCTGCCCTCGAAAAACCGTTGAACAAAGGAAAAGAGCCAATGGTCGAAGTCTCTTCCAGTGATGAAGAAAGTGCTGAATCAGAATCCACGGAGTCCACAGGAGATACAATAGACGACTCCATTGCACTCGCTTGAATTTGGAAAAAAAAAATTCCTTTTTTTACATTTTCATTCCAATAATTTCAATTAACCATACTGTTAATGATGGTATCGATATGCTTGTTTATCTACACTTAACAACATACTGAGTATATGTATGGTAAAAGTAAAAATATTCTTAAAAATGTGGCATGAAAGTTAGAAAGTTGAAAAGGGTAGACAAAGGGAAAAATATCTCAAACATGTCCGTGTCAGATTTTCCATTTAATAAAAATTCAAAATATTACTCAAGAAAATTAAATGTTTAATGTACATTTAAAGGTACACTAATTATGGAGATCGAAAGCACGAATTGTCAAACTTCAAGGACCGGTGTGAAATTTCAAAAGAAAAAGGAAAATATATTTCAAATGTCATTATTTCAAAAATGAAAAAAAATTAAATAAAAATATTAGGAATAGATAATTTCCAATTTCCGATATTCGTCCTCAGCCAAAAACTGATGTTCGCATCTTCTTCAATTTCTCCTTCATTCCAATCTCATCTGATAAAATCTGTTTTGCATTCCCCACAATCATCTACAGCATTTTCCCGGTTAAATGGGAACACTCGTAACCTCAAACTTCAGCACGCTCCACTTCAAACCCGGCTCCCAATTCTACCGCTATGGTTACAGAGACCGAATTCAATACCTAGAGCTAGCCAATCGCAGAAAGTCGTGCTTTTTATGTAAAAGGATGACGGGAAGAGTATTGGGTCGGAGCAGATACGTGTGCTATAGTGGGAGTGGTGATAATGGTGGTGATAGTGATGATGAGGTGAATAGTGGCGGGGTTAGGACTGAACCGAAATCGTCAACGGCTACAGTGAATGAAGATGTTCGTGACGGTGATGGTGGTGGTGGCGGTGATTCTGAGCCATCCAGCTCGGGTGTTTCTTCAAGGGTATGTGGACATTGCTCCCTTTTGTTTGTAGTATGATTTCTCTTTTTTTATTTTTAATGGTTTGGAGCATTTTTGATTTGTTAGACATAGGGTTGTCTTCCAAAGTAGGATCTATCTATCTTCCGGCAATTTTTTCAAGTATATGAGTAGCCTAACTCTAGCTGCGTGATTAACTAGCTGGTTTGAATAAGAATCTTGTGCAAAATGAAGTCATAATGGCACTATTTGTTCTAATGGGTCTGGATTGATTTGAAGTGCAGCCGACGTTGGCTAATCCGGTGGGTCCATCTTATAGTAGTTTCCAAGTTGATTCGTTTAAATTGATGGAGCTTCTTGGACCGGAGAAGGTAGACCCTAATGATGTGAAGCTGATAAGGGACAAGCTTTTTGGGTATTCAACGTTTTGGGTGACGAAAGAAGAGCCATTTGGGGACTTTGGTGAGGGGATACTTTTTCTTGGAAATTTAAGGGGGAAAAGAGAGTTGGTGTTTGAAAAACTTCAGAAGCAGTTGGCTGAGGTGGTGGGGAACAAATATAACCTGTTCATGGTGGAGGAACCTAACTCTGATGGACCGGATCCGCGTGGAGGCCCTCGGGTTAGCTTTGGCATGCTACGGAAAGAAGTTTCTGAACCAGGGCCGACTACTCTTTGGCAGTATGTCATTGCTCTATTGTTGTTCCTTCTTACAATAGGTTCCTCCGTGGAGTTAGGCATTGCATCGCAGGTAACTCACTTATGTTTTGAGTAAATGATGGAATTCACTGAAGGATTTATTGGCGTAGTTAAAATTTTATTATTCACTACCTTATTTTTATCCATTTCGCTAGCTAAATAGACTTCCACCAGAGGTTGTCAAGTATTTCACAGATCCAAATGCAGTTGAGCCTCCAGATATGCAGCTACTTTACCCATTTGTGGAGTCTGCTTTGCCCCTAGCATATGGTGTTTTGGGGATTCAGGTTTTCCATGTAAGATATGTCATTGCTATAAATAGTATTTCCTTCAATAATTGCGCAGTCCCTTGTCAAAGGCTCTTTGTATTGTGTTGCATTATAAAAACATCTCCCTTCAGAAGGGACAGATACCCTTAACATGTTTGAACGGCTTCATGTTTTAAGTCCAATCAGCATCATTATGTTCCTCTCTGCTCTTAGACTTGGAACATTAAATTGAAAAATAGACCTTTCCTAAGTTAACAGCGTTTCTTTGTATGCTTCAGCAAATTGTTTGGTTTATCATTGTATTTATCATCACCGTTCTTCATGTTAAATCAAATGTGGTCAAGATTAGCACCTGTACATACCTTTATTTTTCAACATGCAGCGAAATCCTTTTTCTCAGTATTCTTCCCATCTCCTTTATGAAAGTCTTGATTATTTACAGGAAGTTGGGCATTTTCTTGCTGCCATTCCCAGGCAAGTGAAGTTGAGCATTCCCTTC